>VZTH01002671.1:153-132669 GCA_013397815.1 Aleadryas rufinucha
CAGTGCCCAGCACAGAGGGACAGGCACTGCCCTGCTCCTGCTGCCCACACCAGCGCTGATACAGGCCAGGTGCCATTGTCCTGTTGCCCACTTGGGCACACACTGGCTCATACTGACCCAGCTGTCAACCAGCACCCCCAGGTCCCTCTCTGCTGAGCAGCTCTCAAGCCACTCCTGCCCCAGCCTGGAGCTGCAGGGATTTGCTGCAACCCAAGTGCAGGACATGGCACGTGGCCTTGTGGAACCTCACAGCGCTGTCCTTGGCCCATTGATCAAGTCTGTCCGAGTCTCACTGCAGAGCCTTCCTGTCCTCCTGCAGATCCACACTCCCACCCACCTGGATGTCTGCAAATTTACTGAGGGTGCTCTTACTCCCTACCTCCAGATCATCAATAAAGATGTTAACCAGGACCAGCCGCAAAACTGAGCCCTGAGGAACACCACTAGCAACCGGCCCCAGCTGGATTTAGCTTTATTCACCACAACTCTCTGGGCCTGGCTGGCAGCCACTTTTTTACCCATCAGAGTCCACCCATCTAAGCCAGAAGCAGCCAGTTTCTCCAGGAAAATGCGGTGGGAGATAGTGTAAAATGCTTTACTGAAGTCTAGATAGACACATCCACAGCCTTCCCCTCATCTGCTAAGTGGTCGCTTTGTCATAGAAGAAGATCAGGTTGATCAAGCAGGATCTGCTGGGAGATAGTGTAAAATGCTTTACTGAAGTCTAGATAGACTCATCCACAGCCTTCCCCTCGTCTGCTAAGTGGTCGCTTTGTCATAGAAGAAGATCAGGTTGATCAAGCAGGATCTGCTGGGAGATAGTGTAAAATGCTTTACTGAAGTCTAGATAGACTCATCCACAGCCTTCCCCTCGTCTGCTAAGTGGTCGCTTTGTCATAGAAGAAGATCAGGTTGATCAAGCAGGATCTGCTGGGAGATAGTGTAAAATGCTTTACTGAAGTCTAGATAGACTCATCCACAGCCTTCCCCTCGTCTGCTAAGTGGTCGCTTTGTCATAGAAGAAGATCAGGTTGATCAAGCAGGATCTGCTGGGAGATAGTGTAAAATGCTTTACTGAAGTCTAGATAGACTCATCCACAGCCTTCCCCTCGTCTGCTAAGTGGTCGCTTTGTCATAGAAGAAGATCAGGTTGATCAAGCAGGATCTGCTGGGAGATAGTGTAAAATGCTTTACTGAAGTCTAGATAGACTCATCCACAGCCTTCCCCTCGTCTGCTAAGTGGTCGCTTTGTCATAGAAGAAGATCAGGTTGATCAAGCAGGATCTGCTGGGAGATAGTGTAAAATGCTTTACTGAAGTCTAGATAGACTCATCCACAGCCTTCCCCTCGTCTGCTAAGTGGTCGCTTTGTCATAGAAGAAGATCAGGTTGATCAAGCAGGATCTGCTGGGAGATAGTGTAAAATGCTTTACTGAAGTCTAGATAGACTCATCCACAGCCTTCCCCTCGTCTGCTAAGTGGTCGCTTTGTCATAGAAGAAGATCAGGTTGATCAAGCAGGATCTGCTGGGAGATAGTGTAAAATGCTTTACTGAAGTCTAGATAGACTCATCCACAGCCTTCCCCTCGTCTGCTAAGTGGTCGCTTTGTCATAGAAGAAGATCAGGTTGATCAAGCAGGATCTGCTGGGAGATAGTGTAAAATGCTTTACTGAAGTCTAGATAGACTCATCCACAGCCTTCCCCTCGTCTGCTAAGTGGTCGCTTTGTCATAGAAGAAGATCAGGTTGATCAAGCAGGATCTGCTGGGAGATAGTGTAAAATGCTTTACTGAAGTCTAGATAGACTCATCCACAGCCTTCCCCTCGTCTGCTAAGTGGTCGCTTTGTCATAGAAGAAGATCAGGTTGATCAAGCAGGATCTGCTGGGAGATAGTGTAAAATGCTTTACTGAAGTCTAGATAGACTCATCCACAGCCTTCCCCTCGTCTGCTAAGTGGTCGCTTTGTCATAGAAGAAGATCAGGTTGATCAAGCAGGATCTGCTGGGAGATAGTGTAAAATGCTTTACTGAAGTCTAGATAGACTCATCCACAGCCTTCCCCTCGTCTGCTAAGTGGTCGCTTTGTCATAGAAGAAGATCAGGTTGATCAAGCAGGATCTGCTGGGAGATAGTGTAAAATGCTTTACTGAAGTCTAGATAGACTCATCCACAGCCTTCCCCTCGTCTGCTAAGTGGTCGCTTTGTCATAGAAGAAGATCAGGTTGATCAAGCAGGATCTGCTGGGAGATAGTGTAAAATGCTTTACTGAAGTCTAGATAGACTCATCCACAGCCTTCCCCTCGTCTGCTAAGTGGTCGCTTTGTCATAGAAGAAGATCAGGTTGATCAAGCAGGATCTGCTGGGAGATAGTGTAAAATGCTTTACTGAAGTCTAGATAGACTCATCCACAGCCTTCCCCTCGTCTGCTAAGTGGTCGCTTTGTCATAGAAGAAGATCAGGTTGATCAAGCAGGATCTGCCTCTTATAAATCCATGTTGGCTGGGCTTGATGCCCTGGTTGTCCTATACATGTCATGTGATGGCACTCAGGATGATATGCTCCATAATTTTGCCCAGAACTGAGGTCAGGCTGACAGGTCTGAGTTCCACAGATCAGCCTTCCAGCCCTTCTTGTAGATGGGTGTTATATTTGCTCATTTCTAGTCAGCTGGAACTTCTCCAGTTAACCAGGACTGCTGGTAGAGGATGGAGAGTGGTTCGGCCAGTTCTTTTGCCACTCTGGGGTGGATCCCATCAGGGCCCATAGACTTGTGAGTGTCTAATTGGCAGGGCAGGTCACTAACCACCTCCTTCTGGATTATGGGGGCTTCGCTCATCTCCCTATTACCAGCTTCCAGCTCTAGGAGCTGGCTATCCTGAGGACAACTAGTCCTGATATTGAAGACTGAGGCAAAGGTGGCATTAAGTACCTCTGCCTTTTCCTCATCCTCTGTCACTGCACTACCCTCTTGTAATCAACAAATGATGGAGACACTCTTGACTCTCCTTTTGCAGCCAAGGTTTTTATAAAAACTGTTTTGTTGTCTTTAACTGTAGCAGTCAAATCAAGTTCTAGTTGGGCTTTAACTCATCTGATCTTCCCCTACATGACCTTGTGTCATCCTTGTAATCCTCCCAAGGTACCTGACACCTCTTCCAGAAATGATAGATTCTCTTTTTTTCCCTAATCTCCAGCCTAAGTTCTCTGTTTAACTAGGCTGTTCTTTCTCCCCAGCGACTTGTGTTCCTACACATGGAGAAGGCCTGCTCCTGAATATTTAATTGTTCCTTTTAAAAGCATATCCAGCCTTCTGGACTTCTTTGTCCTTCAGGATTGACTCCCAAAGGACTCTGTCAATCGATGTCCTAAACAGGCCAAAGTTTGCCTGCTCTAAGTCCAAGGTGGAAATTCTGCTGGTGCCCTTCCTTACTTCAGCCAGTATAGAAAATGCTAACATTTAGTGGTCACTCTGCCCGAGATGGTCACTGACTACCACTCACTCACCACTCGTCCTTTTTTCACAAATAACAGGTCTGGCAATACACCTCCTCTGGTTGGCAGGAAGAAGGGCTGGAAAATGCTAGGGCTGGAGAGGAATCTGAATGAAATTAGACAGCAGAGGTGATGTTTCTGCTGAAATCAAATTGAACCTTTAGGCAGTCTTGGCAAGTGAGAGCCACAAAGAGCTTTGCTGACAACTGACTCTGGGTCTCCCAATTCATCTATTCAAACCTGTATATTTGAAAGAACCAATGAGATATGTGAAGAGTCCACAAATTAATCTGTTAGTGTGAGGTACAGTTGCTATCACTTCTCCCTTGGTACAAACCTCTTGTAAAGTGCCATATCCTTCAGCAGTATTGGACTGTATTTCTGCTCGCTCTTATTTCAGAATGAACCTGCTGTGTCCTCTTGGTCAGTACTGAGTGGCAAAGGTAGGCGAGTGTTCTTCTGTCTCTGGTTAGCAGATAATTTGCAAAAACCGTGTGGAGTTGTTTGGGTGCACAGTGTAACTGTAAGTTTAAGTGTTAGGACTGTGAAGTTTAGGATGTTACATGTGATTTATTAATAGCCTTTTGCCTGTGTAACCTCCAAATTTGCTCTGTAATGGAAGGTTTGATGCTGGATGTAATACGTTACATTGGGTCAATTCTCCAGTTTTTGAGTTTTTTTCTTTATTGTGAGTTTGAAGGAAGAGATGAACGTCTGTTACTAATATGTTGTTTGGGTTGGAAATCGTTACAGCATTCAGGAATTGGCTTCCCAATCCTGCAAGATTTGGAAAGATTTCTGAGATGTTTATGTTGAGGGAAGAGTAATTCTGTCTTTGTGAGAAGGAAGTGGGTATCGTATGACAAGAAACCATTAAATAGAGGAAGGTTCTGGCCAGTGCTGTTTCTGCTGCAGATCAGAGACTTGTGTCCATAAGACCTCTGAGGGGGGTCTAGAATTTTTTGGATCAGGTGAGCTTGTTCGGTATTTGGGGCTGTGGGGCAAGGAGGCCTCTGTTACTTGAAGGAGTTCTTGGGTAGATGGTGTAACTTCTTTCTGGTAGTTTCCTGTTTTACTTTGTGCTTCATGTTCATATTGGCTCTAATACTTGGGATCAATGTAGTGATTTTATCACCTATGTTAGGCCCTTGGAGCTTGATGTGCGTCCCTTGTGCAGTTTAGAATAACAATTGAAAATTAATCCTATTTCAGTCCCTCAGTCTGCATTAACCTCTGATTTCCACTGTTGGTGATTGGTCTTTCCTCCCTTTCCTTCAGCTAGCTCAGATGCTGGAAAGCAGCCTGAGCTCCAGGCAAAAGGTGCAGCATTTGTCCAGAGGGGTGTGCCTTGAGGCCGGTGAATGGATCAGGGGCACCCTGTGAACAGGGCGCAAGGTGGTTACCAGTGAGGGGATGTGCAAATTTTTTGACCTGCCTACAGAGCACCTGTGTGGTCATTTGTTTGGTCCCCACATAAAGAAAGGAGTGTTGATATGTTCCCAGGAATTGGAGAAGGTGTCATGGTAGACTTAGTTACAAAGTGTATCTGGATCTTCCTGAACCTGCTTCCTCAGGTGTCCGTCCCTTAAAAATTCTGACTTCTGCACCTGACTAAAATTGGTTCAGACATTGTCATCATAAATTGAGTGTTATAATCTTTTATTATCCTTAAGGTAGTAGGTTCGCATATCCCAAATGACAAATTACTGCCTTTTCCTCTCAGAATAGTTCAAGTATTCAAAAATCTATTGAGGGCAAATTAAGTTCTATGCTGGGACACCAACACCCTTTTAACCTAAGCCCTTACTGCATTTCTGCTTGCTCTGGGTTGTTGAACACAAGTTCAAAATTCAAATATTCAATCTGAAACTGAAAGGAAGATTATGAGGCATTAGTGATTATGTTGGCACTCTGTTACTGAACAGCACTTATGCGTTGTGTGCTATGTGGGTGGCTGTGTATTTGCTAAGAAGCGTATCTGAAGATGAAAGTTTAATTATTTCTTCAAGGCAAATCCTTTCTCCCACGAACTTAAACTTGCATAAGAAAAATGAAAATTCATAAGGAGTTTAAAAATTGGCTAAAATTAAAAACCATTTATTTTTACCCTATTTATTCTTCTGAATAACAAAATTTCCCCATGGGTTTTTGGAACATATGTAGAATAATTGCACTGTAGAAGTGGTGTTTTAGCTCAGCTTCTAAAGCTAGGGCAAACATTGTGATTATGCTGCAAGCTTAAATCTGGGTTCTTTAGAAAATCTCATTCAAGGCTCTGTTGCCATCAAGCGCAAAAAACTGTGACCCATGGATTGGTCCCTGTGGGAGCAATTATTCTTTGCTGAGAATTTTTTCCAGCACTGAATATTATAAATGTCAAAAAAAAGTTTAACCCTCAGTACCTCTAACAGAATATTTTCATACCTGCTGGCCAGAATAAAAATTTTTAGCTTGTATTTGCATTATTTTATGTTTGAGCCAGGATTTTTTAAAAAGCTTTTCTTTATAAACAACTGAAAGGTAGAAGTGCTGTGTTTTAGTTGCAGTCTGCATGCCTTGGTGAAGACAAAATCGGGGCTGAAGCTGCTTGATGCTGCTTAATGCAGTACTATGCTGAGGCCTCTCCCGATGGGCTTCATGCACGTTGGATGCAGAGTGAATTGATGATTAAAACCTCTTGTCTGGCGGTGGCAGCAGGAGGACAGTGTGGAGGGGGTGTGGTGTTGCTTAGGAACACGGCTGGATCTGATTCTCAGCTGCAGCCCAGGGACACGTTTTGGTGAACAGGAGCAGCGTGTTCATCCTCAGTCACGGCTCTGCAGAATCGGTGGGGAGTGGGAGCTGATCTTGCCTTCGGGGAAACCCACATCCTTTGGAGGAGGTGCAATGTGGGTGTGCATTTCTGCTTCCTTAATTCTGGTGTTTGTTTAAGACTTACTGAATCAAAGCATATGCATTATTCCTAGCAGAAATTAAAATAATATTTTTCTAGCACTTAAGTAACAGATCCAAACCCAGCAGACTTCCTGCCCCTTCCCTATTTTCTTATGTATGTTCTTTGGTGCTGGATACAGTCGAGTCATTAACTGTGACAAAACTTTGATAAAATGGATAGAACTTGCATTGTGTGTTCAAAGACTTTTGCAAAGTGACACTAGTTGTGTGATGCTGAGAGGAATGTTGTGAAGCCTTGTGGCTGAAGTTTGAGTCAGAAGCACCTTTCACTCACCATAATACTGCAGTGAGACATAGAGACAAATGGGTCCCAAATATACCAACCCTGTGACAGGATGAGTCACCTTTACTGTTTTTTTTTTCTCAGTTAGTGATTTGTATTTATCACATTATTTGGTACTTTTCCAAATATAAAATACTGATGATACTCCATAGTCTCAGGCAACGTTAAGTGAAGAACTTCTGGTTTTGAGACACAAAGAAAGGACCTTGCAAGTAAAAATCAATAAGTTCTTTACTTTCTAAAGGCTGCAGATTAATTTGTGTGGTTAGACACAAGTGATATCTGTTAGTTATTATGTAAAACTTCCAGTGAAATTTAATAAGGGGTTTTTTTTCTTAGAAGTTATGTTAGGTTTTGGTTCAGTTTTGCTTAGCATGCGTAAGTAATTTCGAAAGTTTTTATGAGGTCTTTCAGCAGTTCAGAATGTTATTTCAGATTATTGTGACAAGCTTTGAAAAATTTCTTCCACAATATGGGGAAATGCACTGCTCTCCTTTTATGAACCTTATTGTGTAGCCCAGGCGACATGGCCAGATCTCACGTGGAGCTCTGTGACCTCCTGCATGTTACCCCACTTGATCTACATAGAATGTACTGCTGCTCTGCAGGCCCCCTGGCTGTAGCTGCATCTGTGGGCATGATCCCTGTGGGTTATTTTTAGCTAAATTATTTTGTTGTTTTCCACGTGTTTTCATTCCTTCGGGGTTCAGTCTATACATTTAATCTTGCTCCACTTTCCCCTCCTTCTCGGTGACAGAGGAGGGGCAGGGTTATGCCCTTTGCCACTGCTTTGATGCTCTGAAGACAGCTTGGAAAAATCAAGCATGTGTAGGAAAAGACTGCTCAAGGGTTTCACTTGAGACTACATGACACAAAGGCTGTGTGTTACAGGTTTGTGCTGGCCAGGTCACTTGGCTGTGGTCAGAGGGGCTGAGTGGGGAGTGTGGGGTGCCAGTGGGACTGGCTCAAGCACGGGGTTCCGCCTGCCAGCCAGCACTCTGCACCATATTCATCTTTACTGTCTGCTGGTGGCTTTGCCTTAATCCTCAACACCTGAATGGGGTGTAGGGCTCCTGGCATCCAGCTACAAATCATGGCAAATCACAGATGTCACCATTGTCACTTCAGATAAGTGCCAGATCATTACCAGGTGCTGTTCATCTTCCTGCACTGCTTCCATCCGAGCTCATTAGCCCTCTGCTAGCATCCAGCATCGCTCTCAGCACAGGTCCCCAGATCCCAAGATACACCCATACTCCTTCAGGTCCCTCCTGTAGTTGCTAGGGCTTGGGTAGTCAAGGCTGGGTTGCTGCCAGAGACCTGCCATTTAGAGCTGTGTTCACTGTACTAAAACAAGAGGCACAAGGCAAAGCTGCCAGTGATGAAAACATGGCTTAAAGTATTCACTTTTATCTAGAAAGAACACGAGTGAAGGACTGAGTGCACTATTGCTTGTTGAAGGACTGGAAAATGGAAGTGCATTGTTTGAGTAGTGTCCTCCAGCAGCAGTAGAAAGAAGAGGCTAGGTATATTTCAGAGATAAAAAACCCCCAGAAAATAAAACTTTCTCTGCCATCTTTCATATATCAGGAAGACAGAAGCTGATAGGGATGAGCAGGATGTTTGTGTCCTTTAATGTATTTTTTTCTTGCTGAGGGATAGCTTTTACAGTGGCAACAGTACTTTTAAATTTTCTTTTTCTTGAAGAAGAAAAAGGCATTACTTCCCTTATTTTTCACGTGGAGTGTAGGTAATCACAGCTGGGCCTGTTGGTCTACACTGGTAGACCATGCACTTTCTTTTACTCTGAGTCACTCTTAGGCTACATTTTTTTTTCCTCTTTGTGCAATCTGAGCAAGTATTTTGAATCCATGAATCATATGCCTTGGTGGTTCTCTATAGAACTGGAAGCAGGTGGAAATTCATCAAACTGTTGAAAATGGATCTGGGAAAATTGTGTCTCAGCTGCCATGGCGGTAGCGCAATCGTAGACATTGCCAGTGGCCTTTGGATCAAACACCAGAGAAATAGCTTCAGAGTAAAGAGCCCAGAAAATTCTAACTAGGTAATGAATAGTGGCTTCCTTTTGATTTACAGCATAGCTTTGCAATCAATCTATAAAGCTTTGAAGAGAAAAAATAAATCTCTAAGGAAAAGGAAAGGGCCATACAATTAGTTGCTACTGTCTGCTTACTTGTCTTCCCTAATTCCAAGAGTGTGTGCTGAAAATGGATGATAGTGTGCAAAAATCTCAACTACTGGCCAATTCCTTTGTAATTTCAAGCTGAGATACAGTTCACATCATGCCGGTTCTTGGAGAATATTCAGTTTCATCTTAGTTGTAGATTATGTGTAGATGGGTGTAGTTGGAGGAATTTGACAAGGTTTGCATGCATGTTGTAACTTCCAGCTCTTGTATATCAAATTCCTGCTCTGATCTCTTCTTTCATCTCCACTGTGTGTCTTTCTTTAGAGAATTGGATGGTGAAGTGGATATGATAACTTGCAGAACCACATTTGGCAGTATTTTTTTTACTCAAGCAAATCACTGCAGTTAAGAAAACTTATTCAGTAATATTGCACTGGAATTTGGATTTAGAATTGCAGTTTGTAATTGTCAAGACACCATTTGGCTGAGACTGCTCAGCCATTAATTTGTTTGAAGTTGACACTTGAGTTGAAAGACTAATAGCTGCCTTGGTGCATTGCTCAATTTTAAATCTAATCTGTTACGGAGTTTGGGTGTACTGCAGCTGGGGATGTAGTTTGTCATTTTTATGGCAGGGTGGGCAGTGCTATTGTTTGGGGACTTGGGAGTTTGCTGTTCGCATGCACAGGAGGGTTTTTTTGGTACATTAGTAAAACTTCAACATATATAACAAAGCTGGTCTTAAAGTTTTAATATGTGTATTGGAGCAATTTTTTCCGCTACTCAGAACAATTTATTTACAATTAAAAAAGAAACACATGAAAAGTTGTGTTTTCATCATCTGAAAAATTGAAAGAATTGTTCAAATTCTGTACAGGTGTGACTCTTGTTGTGCACAGATTGCTGTCAGTGTTCCTACGCTGGCATGCAGATAATGTCAGGGGTTTTTACTGCACGTGACAGACTTCTAAAGGGACTTTAAGCAAGGATTTGTGTGCAATTTTTTTAGAAAATGGTTACTAACTTGCATATATGATCTTCATTTCCAAAACTGGTAACTGGTGAACTGAGGTAAGGTGTCATTCATAGCAGCAACCTATCTAGCTTTATTTCCTCCTCATATTTCAAACGAATTGATTATATTTTATGCATAATAAAATAGTCTTTCGTAGTTCACATAGGAATATTAATTTCAATGTTAATGGTGGTATAAGCATGAATTAAAATGTTTCCCCACTCCAGTTTTAGAAAGCTACTATTTCTCTATGTAGCTAAATTTTTTTTTGGTCTCTTAGTTCTTAATGTTTCCCCAGTCTGGCTCCTGATTTACTTGGGAATGCTTTAGGCTGGCAATAGTCAGCAGACAATTTCTTTTTATTCATAGAATCACAGAATGGGCTGAGTTGGAAGGGACCCACAAGGGTCATCCAGTCCAGCTCCTGGCCCTGCACAGACTCCCCAGCAATCCCAGCCTGGGCATCCCTGGCAGCGCTGCCCAAACGCTCCTGGAGCTCTGGCAGCCTCGGGGCCGTGCCCATTCCCTGGGGAGCCTGGGCAGTGCCCAGCACCCTCGGTGTAGTGTTGTTGGGTGGGTGTTTTTGTTTCGGTTTTGGAATTTGTTCCCCCCAGTACTTTCTTGCCTGCACCAATTCATTATTTCAGTGTCAGGAATAATTGAAACTCTGAGCGTAAACTGTGAAATATTTGGTGTGCTGTGTTTTACATAGCTAATAGATGTACTGGATCCCCAAAATATAAATCAAATCATGTAGCCTATTACACTTTACATAGTAGAAACAAAGTATGAAATATTTTACAATGCAGAAAGTGCTTTTGTTGCTCCTAAGGGATACAATTTTGACAATTTTATGAGGTTGCAATTTATTTGTGCGGTGAGTTGGCACATGGTTTTGATAAAAGTAATGTTCACAGAGTATTTTGCTAACAAGAATGCTTTTTAAAGCCACTAGTTTTGCTGATTTGTATTTTAAGAGCAACGTATCTGTTAAATTCCCTGGAAGTGTGCCTGTCTGAGATATACTTACAAACCCTGCATGGTAATTCTGGTCTGAGTGAACAACATAAACTTTCAGTCTGTGCTGAGGAACATCTTTAAGGAATAATAGACAAAAAGAAACCCGTTAAGAACTGGGGGAAGCTGTATTACTGTTTTCTGATACAGGCTTGATCTTACGCAAAAGATGCAGAAAAATAAATTGGCCTTGAGACTTTCATGCTATCCCTTGCTGTGGAAAAATGGTCTGATGTGGCTGTTGGAAGAATGGTGCAGTTGATAGGAATGATGTTTCATTGAACAAGTACTTCAAACTGTTGTCTTGCAAGATACTCTTCTATAAATACACGTGAAATCATACTGCACACTGGACTGAATGTACATTGCCCAAAATTCAAAGTACGGCTTTTGCTACGAGCATGCTGCATGCTGTTTTTTTTCTGAATGGGATGTATAGAAAGGTGACATAGAAATTCTGTGCCAGCTGTGATTGTGCTTCCAACAGATGACAAGGGAGGGTGAAGCTGAGAGCAGAGCTCTGGTGAGGCTCCCAAACACATGAAGCACTGAAGAATCATGGCTGAAAATACCGCTTCTCTACTTTCCAGACTTACAGTGGGATTAGTCATCAATTTAAACTTCCAACTTCATTTTTAGCATATCTGTTTTCATATCTTGTTTCTTTGAAATTGCTTGAAAATACTTGACTGGCATTTTTGCTGTGTAAGTTACACCAGAGAGCAAGTCAGCAAGCTCCTTCCTCCCTTCCTCCTCACTTGCATCTCTTAAATCTTTTTCAGTCTCTCTTCAGCCACATTCAATATAGTAAACCAAGGAAAGGTGTCTTACAGTATCTGTCCCACTATTTGAGATATATGTGATACATGTTTCATAACAATGTTGTGGACAGATTATAACAGGCACTAATGAACCTGGAAGAGGATAGTTCAGAAAATAGTGGGGAAAGGAGTGTGGTAAAAATATTATTTTTAAAGTAGAGAAGCTTTAAAAAATTGAGATTAGAGTAGAAATTAAAAATACCAGAGATCAGAATTTTGCTTGTTAGTAGCCTGACCTTTTGCTTGTTCCCATAGAATATTTTGTCTTTCTAAAACCATCACGGAATGACAATGTCTTATTGCAGGGAGAACTTAAAGCCTCTTAAGAGCTGAAAGCCTGTGGGTTTCAAATGGTTAAATTCTGAAAGAAATGAAGTTGTTTGAAGTGTTTTCAAGATCTGTGTACTTGGCACAGAGCTATGTTCAATATTGCAATGTGCTGAGACATTCAGGAGGGCTTTCTGCAGATACAGGAGCTTGTCCAAGCCTTTGTTAATGAGGATTTATACCAGTTAGGTGGAAAGATACCAAAAGGAATACTGTTATTTTTAAAATAGCACTAGTTAGCCTCCAAAATGCATTTTCTTCGTTGGCAAAGTTATTAGATTATGGAAGGTCTGAAAGGTGTGATATAATGAAACCAGCTGCATGGGTGAAAGAATGAAATTCAGTACTCTAGTTAGATACTATGTGTGTTTAAAATATTATTTGTACATATTTCAGATTTTAGAGGATGTAAGTGTGCACACATATCTCTTCGTACAATATTTAAAATGGCTTTAAATAAGCCCTAATGAAACACAACATCATCTATACTTTACAGCTTCAGGAGTTGTTACAGCTATAAAACACATCTCTCAAAAGACTGTTTGAGTAGCAGTGCCCTGTGGGGTTATTAGCAGCCTCTGAAGATCCTTGCATTCCTCATCCTACAGTCCCACTTTTGGGAAGAGAAGACACATGAACTTGTCCAAATTTTTCTTGGTAAGACCCATTATTCCCCTTTATCCCCCTTGATCTACATGCAAAGCTGGCAGAGGACTGTTAAACTCTTAGGCATCCATGCCTGCAGAGGTGAGGAGGCGAACACCAGTCCTCGATACTTCACTCTAACCCCAGGGTTTGTCTCACGTGTCTGCAGTCTACAGCAAAAGATGTCTGTGTGCCATGTACAGTCTGGGAACACTGGGCTGTTCCCTAAGCACAGTGGTGAGGACCACTGAAATGAGGAGTACAAGCAGCACATCCCAGATTTCAGTATCAGTAAATACAGGTGGGCATCATTATATTGCAGGGTATTTGTTTGCCTCAGCAGCACACAAAGATTTAGTGTGTATTTGGTGTGCAGTTCTGATCTTTTGTCACAGGAGTATAGGCAATATCAAACTCAGTATTTATAATTGCATTCAAAGGTCTTGATTTTGGAGTGATTAGAGAAAGTAAGTGCTGCTCTGAGTCGGAGTGCAGGATTATGAGGAGGCTTGGTTGAAAGGTGCAGAAGTCCAAAAGGATTAGGGAAGATGAATGCTTATAAGGCTACTAAAAATAAAAGCAAGTAGAAGTAAGTACAGATACAATCTTTACTCGACAAAAAATTTACAAAAAATTTTACATGACCTCGCTGTTACTGCAAAAATCCAACATAGAGTAAATCAAAAACTTGTAAAAATGAAAACAGATTCCTCATGTTATCAGGGTTTCTAGGAAAGAAGAGTGGGAAATAGGAAGCAAAAGGATAGCATTTTAGTTATGAGAGTTTGAGGAGCCACTAGGATTTAATGAGGTTTGTAACTTGTTATTTGTTGGCTTTTTTGTTGGTTTATTCCTCCTTTTTATTCAAAGAAGATTCATAGCGAGGTAATACTTTGAAAGTTGTAGATAGCAAACTCAGAAGCCATAAAATGGGTTATGCAATTATCTTTACTCTGAATAAAAACAGATAGTTCTTAGAATATTGTATACTTTATCTTTTTTCAGCTAGGAGACTATATCTGATTAAGTTTCTGTGAATTCTAGTGGTATTCCCTATTTAAGGATTTGTTGCATATGAGAGTCCTTAGTAAATTAATTATGAATTGGCCTGAATGTACAATTTTGTCCAAGGCTAAAGATTGCTGTTGTGTGGGTGTGGGGGCATCACAGCACAGGGTAGACAGAACAAGAGGAAATGGCCTCAAGCTGCGCATGGGGAGGTTCCAGTTGGACATCAGAAGGAATTTCTCCATGGAAAGGGTGGTCAGACATTGGAAGGGCCTGCGCAGGGAGGTTTGGAGTTCCCATCCCAGGAGATGTCCAAGGAGTTCCTGGATGTGGCACTCAGTGCTCTGGGCTGGTGACAAGGTGGGAATTGATCACAGGTTGGGCTCGGAGGTCTTGGAGGGCTTTTCCAACCTTAGTGATTTATGAATTGTAAAAAAGCATTGCTGAGTTCCAGTGTGACAATGCATAGCCTATACATCCTGAGGTATAAAAAATACTTGGGTTTTTAATCCTGTTAATACAGGTAATTCATTAATGGGGCTGGATGAACTTGCCTTGCACAGAAGTTCTCATATGAGAACAGAACAGAAAACTAGAATTATAATAAACACTCATTAATAGCTGAAGTCAAGAAAGCTGCCAGCTGAGACACTGCCAACTCAGCCAGCTGGGACAAGGATCAGTGTATCCAGGGGCTAAGACTTGGACCAGAACTTAGAAATGTGTTTCCATGCTGAGCTCTGCCAGGAGATGCCAAACAAGTCTATTTGACCACCTTATGCTTTTCCTTTCATTATTTTTTGTCTCTGTGGAGACAGAGAAGCTCCAATTCTCCCTACAGTACCTGTAACAGCAAATGACCATCCTCAGCTGGATCTCCTGTTCCTCTGTGCAACATTCAAGTGTGCCCCCAAAGTCACCCCAGGCCTCCTTCCCTCTCAGGTGCTTCCACAGCTGTGCTCCTTTGGAGTATGAGAGTCAAATTCCAGTTTTCCCTTGAGCTATTCAGATTGCTTTTGTTATGAGGTAGGGTTTAGTTATTGTTAATCATTAAGAGGTGAAATAAAAGCAGAATACAACTCGGGAAGTTACTAATTAAAGGAGCGATAGACTTGCTTTTAAAGGTTCTTAACACGGGTTAGTGAATATAAGAACAAAATTAAACTGCTGGTAAGTGATGGGAGTAGGAACATGAGTCTGGGTAGTCTCTAAACTGCAGTTCACCCCAGTGTGGTAATTGCTGCAGGTACTGGAAGCAGCTGGAGTAAATAGGTGAAACTTTTTTATTATCTCCCTAAAGCTGGGAGTATTTGTAAATGAGTTTTGCAAGATTCTGTAGAAAACTCACTCAAGAGAAACATGATAAAATGTATTATAAAATTAGTAGCACAAAGAGATTTTTTTTTTCCTGTGAGTGAGCTTTGTACATCATGGTCTTGTTTTGGCTAGCTGTGATCAAAAAGATGCTTATCTTAACTTGGTAAAGATGACTTATAGCGGTTTGAAGAGCTTTTATTGCATTGATTATTTTGGTGGGAAAGTAAACAAAATACTTTGGAGAACTGCAGTTTATTTCCTTATTGTGTGCATTACAACAATGGCATCCCTTTCCAGTTGCAATTACTAGAAATTCAAAAAGATAAATTAAAAATCCGCGTTCTTCCCAGAGAGTAACCACAATTGTTAGATGTTATTGCTAAGCCACTCCTCTCGCATTTTTCCTAATGAAGAGCAGTAGAAGTAATTCCATTCACTTCCCTGGAGAAGCCTGGAGCAGCTGTGTTTTCCCAAAGGCAGACTGGGGCTGTATTGAGGGCTGGTGAGCTCATCTGGTGCACAAGAAGCTGCAAATGAAATGGATTCATCTATTTTCGTTATCCAAGCTAACAGGGTATTAAAAGTAAGACTAGAGAGTGAAAAATATATTGGATTCCTTTCAGCTTAGATTATCAAAGGAGCTGCTGTTAATGTAAGGAAAGACTTTGGTTTCAGTTTTGAAAAGTGCTCTAGTTCCTGTTCCATATCACCTTTCAGTAGAATTTAAAGTTTTGAAGGGTGATTTAAGGCCAACTGGATCTTTTTGGATGGAGTAGGAATAAGTCTGTAATATTTTGGGGATATGGGCTTAAATTTCCATTATACTTAAGGGCTTTCTTCTTGGCTATTCTTAATTTAAAAAACCTTACTAATAAGGCAAGACGGGCGTGAAGAAAGCAGAATTTTGTTCAATCTGTGTGCCATCTTCCCCTCTAGAACCCCAGTAAAGAAACTGGTGAGCAGCAGTGTTGGTTTGGCATGCAGGGCACCAGTTTGGGGCAGTGAGTGTGGGGTGGCTCAGAGGCAAAGGCAGGAAGAACCTCTGAAAGAACTGGTCCTGCTTCTGGTCCTGAGCAGGGTTGTGGCACTAGCGGAATGCTGCATAAAGTGGTCTCTCTTGAAGTTCATGGAGGTAATTAGCATAAGAGCATGAAATACTTGAGGTAAAAGTAATTTTCTTGTTGTTTGTTCTATTCCAAAGCTGCAGTGCTGTGGAATACAAACCTGGAATTTCAGAAAGCAATAAGGGGGACCTGAACATACTAATGGTAAAGAAGAAGTGACAGCATTTCTGTGATCAGTTGAGCCCTTCACCAATAGCTGTTTTGGGTTATTTGGGTTTGGAGTCCTTTTCTGTTCTATATTTTATGGGGTTTTCGTTTAATTTTTGAGATGGATATTGGCAGACATGTTAGAAATGAAAGGAAAAAGAAAGTTAAATGCTAGCATGATCCCTGTGCTTTTGTTAAACAGTCAGGAACTGCTGTGGAACAACTTGCTTTGGTTCCTTTCTCAATATGAGTAATACTGATGTCCTGTCTTTGGCTCATGAAGACTGGGTATTTACTCCCAACGATTTATATATAATGGAACTTGGGTATCTGCCCAATTAAAAGTTATTTCTATTTGACTAATCTATTTTAAGTACAGATGGCATAAAACCAAAGAATTATTTGATAGCATGGGGAGAAGCAGAAAATGCTATTTAGAAGCTAGTGAACTTTTAGCAAAGCTGCTGTGTTTTCTCCTCTCCTATGGCGATTTTCTGATTAGTTCTGTGCCAATACTTCTTTGCCTCACTCGTTCTTGTAGACCTTTGCTCCAGTACCTGTATTAAGTAATTTTAATTTATTATTATAAGCCATATACAGTTTGCAATTCAGCAAAGTCCTTGTCACTTTGCTGTAAACCATCTCATGATGTGACCTAACCAATTCTGACAGCAGAGAGAGTACAGCCACAATGTAAGAGTTTTAAAGTTATTTATGGTGCTTGAAGGTCTGTCTGAGTACAGTATCCACTAAATCTGGCCTAAATCTAAGGAACTGTCTTCTGGTCCTGCCACTCTGTCTAACAGCTGTTAATAATAGCTGTTCTAGTCATCCTGTCTGCTGACTGAAAATCTAGCTAGAGCTCTTGCCTCTTGTGAGGCAGATCAAAATTGACATTTTTTTATTGATGTTACTGGTTTCTGCTGAATACTTGAGGACAAATAAAAGTATCTGAACTCAAAAATGAAACGAAAAAGGAATTTGTTTGGTGGAATTGCCAGTCATCTGACATCTGTAGTTAAATAAGTAGTCCTTTTAAAAATGCAGGTTTTATACATACATATATGTATATATATGCATGTATGTATATAGGTATATATACATAAACATAATTTCATTATTAACTTGATTAAATGAAGCCATGATGCAGACAGATCTCATTTAGCAGTTCCATTTCTTCTTCAGTGAGTATTAAAAGTGAAAAACTCTGCTCATTTGTTTCATGAGGAAATGAATGACTGTTGTTGGCTGTTACTGTGTCCTAAATATTTTACTAGCCATATGTGTATTCAATATAGAAATTCTAAAACATGGTTTAAATTTTAGCAGATCATCTGGTTCTGATTTACACTGGGGCAGGAGGAGAGGGAGCAACCAGTAGGTGCAGACTGGGGTTATGGGTGATACCGGGTTGAATTCATGATGAGAAAACCTTATTTGGCAACTATGGCAGTGCTGATATGAAGTTCCAGTAGTGGAGCGCAAGTATTTAATTAATTTGAATTAATGTGGTGTTATGAAGGACATCTTATTAAAGAAACCAGGATTTAATTTTTTACTTAGTTTACATTTAGTTGATAAAGTTAATTCCATGGCTGTAATATATTTAGCCTTCAGCAGTGCATTTGACTTACTATCACATAACATGGGGATTAGCTGTATAACCATATTAATAAGGTACACATTCAATGGATTTAAGCCTGTCTAACTGACAGAAGTGGTTGTCAGGAATGAGTCATTTTCTAATACTTGTTCTTTTTTCACAAGTGGGGTTGCAAAGGAGATGACGTTTAATCTGGTGGTATTGACACCTCAGAAGAATTTTCTAGATCTCAGTAAATCATGTAGGTGTAGACCTTTGAAAGTTAGTAGGTTATCAAAGTGATGGGAATTGAGCAGTAAGATCTGGATCATTTGATCAGTTGAGCCTATTAATGTAACGGTTTTTTAATATAAACAAGAAAGCGGTCATAAGTTTAAGAAGAAAGAATTTAGATGAAAGCTAGAGAATACTGCACTTGTGATCTGGAAATAATTTAGATGTGAGTGTCTGCAAACAACTGAACATGTCCTCTGTGTAGTAAGCTCTCAGAAACAGCTAATGAGATGTTTGTATATACATCAGAACAGAGGCTTAATTACCTCAGGGGGAATGACTAGTCCAAGGTAATGGTTTTTAGACTGTATTGCTTCTGTGCCTGATGTCTGTGTGGAAAGTCACAGCTAATGTCTTCTAATGTCAGCTCCATTTTGAAAGTGATGGGAAAGCACTTGTTTCTTGAGAAATATATGGGCCTACACACAGCGTTATCCAAGAATAGCCATTTTGGTAAATACAAACAATTCTTTAAGGAGCATTCAGGTTCTCTTGGGGGCTACTTTGCGGTAATCACACATGGGCAAGAACTCCGCACACAAGCTGGAGGTGCAAAGTCGTTTATTGCACAGCCTGAATTCCCTAAGTACCCACACACCCCCGGATATAACATCATGTAAACAGGAAAGCTGTTCGCCCCAGTGTTCCCCAATCCCCTGGGGTAGGGCACAGACATTGCCTATGATGGTAACAGCTAAACAATACCCTATAAGGTCACAAACTACAGCCATCACCTCTCACAGGTCCAGCCCTGCCCACAAACCACAATCCTCTCTCTGCCCATCCCTGGTGACCGGATACAGTCCCAGGGTCACCTCCGGGCCCAGGAAAGAGGCTCTCTCTCCGGCCTTCAGGGCCTATGTCTCTATCACCACGTAGTGTAACCCAGCAATTCCCCCTTTTGTTTTTATTAGCATAGTTTTGCTTATGGCATTATCAGCCATTTGTCATAGACAGTGCAATAGATGAAAGTACGCTCTCAAAAATGCAAAGGTGACTAAGAGAACGCATCAGGACAAAGTTAAAGCATTGAAAGCATCGGATCCCTTGTGGAGGATCCAAGTTCTGCAGATCCAGTGCCCACAACCACCCATCAAGCATAACACAGTCTTTCTCAGGTGATCGTGTTGGCCAGCTCCTAAGCACTAGCGCTCAGAGGCAACATGGACCAGGATGTCAGAAGGTCTCAGGATCCAGCTGCATCGTCTTCAGCTGATGATGGTCCCTCTTCCAGAGACAGTTCTGCTGCATCGTCTTCAGCTGATGATGGTCTCCTCTCCAGGAACGGGCGGATGTTCCTCGCCGGTATCCACCTTGGGCTGGTATCCACCTTGGGCCAGCATCTGTGGAGACACAAGCATAACCTCTTCCCCACATAATGAGGGGAACCGGCCCTAGAATTAGACGGCTTTCAGGATCTTTAAACATAACTTTGGCTCTTGGCAGCGAATCCTGTGACATGGTGTCATGGCGTGCAAAATGCTTAAGAATGGGAGGCACAGTGTTACCAGCAAAGCGATTTAGAAAGTTAAACACGTAAAGAGCTTTGTTTAAATGCTCCTGGGGAGTATAACCCTGACTACTTTGGTGCTTAAACAAAAGGCTCCACATGTTTAGTGACTATATGGTGAAGCCAGATGAAATTACGTAGAAACTGAAGGGCATAGATAAGATGGAAATGATAAAGAAGGGAAATGGTGAATTCTACGTGTTTACAGTGTCAGCATGTTTAAAATGGAGAACCAGCTTGTTTTGGCAAAGACTTTTTTAAGGAAGGACTTAGGAAGTTAAGTGTAAAAATGCATGTGTCTGAGCAAACCAATGGGCAGTTCGTAACCACCCTGAATTCAGAGAATTCAGCAGCCCTCACTGCTCCCTGATGTTCCATGGTCTTCAGCAGTCCTGGTCTTTTACCATCCCTCCTGCTCTTGGTCCTCTGCCTGGTGCTCAGGGCATGAGCCAGGTCTTTTTGCCTTGTGTTTGTGGAAACCTATCAAATCTGATGGTAAGAGTGACTGCGTCCATAGCCTATTAGTGGGGTTTCAGCACTGATCTCATCTGTTCTGACTTTGTGGGGAATGGCAAATTATGCCCATATTTCTGTTTATATCTGCTAAGTTTACTGAATACAGTGAAAGATGTTTACCTCTTCTGCATATAGGCACTTCCAGAGGTGGTGAAAGGTAGAGTGTACTAGTGAAAAGATAATTGCCAGCTGAATCAAGAGGTATTTTAGACTTTATATTCCTGGCAGAATTAGTGGCTTGTAGGCATCCTGGATGACCTGTTGGAGCCACTCACATTCCCGTTGCAGAGATTTGCATGGCAAGAGATAAGTGCTTGATAGAGATAAGAGAATAAGAGATAAGAGCCTCAAGAAGATTCAGTCCACTGCTGCTTGGATGTGGCATTAGACTCTGGGACATGCTTTAAGGCAGTGTGACTGTGTAGATCTTTTTCAGACATCTTTGGGAATGTGATTTCTTGTCCAGCAACATCAGCAGGAAGCACAGAAGACTTTGTGGGGTTAAGCCTGGGAGACGTGGTCCTGCAAGTGCTGCCTCTGCGTGTTGCCCTGGTTTTCCGTGTGCCTTCATCTTCCTGCAGGGAGAAGGAACCGGGCTTGGTGGGTAACAAATCTTCTGTATAGAGAGAACAGATCATGTCATTTTGGTGCAAGAGCTTGACTGTGCCTCCCCACAGACAGGGCTCTGCTATGCAGTTTCACATCTTGACATAAACAGTTCCAATCTTTGAGTAGATGTGCAGCATCCGGACAAAAGTTTTTTCATTCTTTTAACAGTTCTAGATATTATGCTGCTAGCTAAGGACTGGAATTCTTGTTTTATTTGCTGTTAGTGGAGGCTCTGCCATGAGTGGAGTAACTGAAAGACCCTCACAGTTTTAGGCATGCAGTGAAATGTTAGGCTTATTTATAGTTGGTTAATACTATCTTTCCAATCCTTACAGCTTTAATTCTTTCTAATAAGATCACTAGATCTGCAGAAACTGATGAGCACTGAGTCAGGCAATTTTCTGTGTGCTCCTTAAAAGCAGGGAAGTGGATTTGTCAAGCTTTGTGTGGCAGCTTAAATTGTTGAAAGTTCTGTTGAGGGTGTACTTTTCCTTCACTTTCACCCAGATGATGATTTGTACTCTGCAACATGGACTAAGGGAATCACCATCAGTATTATGGATTTCTTCTTGAGACTGCAAGAGCTTAAGAGCTGTTGGAATCATCTCTCCTGAATGCATTTCATTTTGTTCCCCAGGTCTTGCAGTGGTATTTCTTTTCCAAGTTGCATATTGTCTCCTTAGAAGTTGAAATTAGTTAATGTATCTTTAAAGCTTTATTTCCATGAGTTCAGCTTTGCAAAACTGTCTCTGCATGAGCAGAAAACCATGCATGTGGGAGTTTCCAGGACAGCATGGAGGGGGTATCTCTTCATAACACTTTCTGAATCTGTTGTATTGGATTGACTTGAATTTAGCTTCCTAGTGTGTTGGGACAGAAGATTGTTGGAGACTCAACAGATTAGTCGGGACACTTTTTGCCATATAATGTTAAAGTGTTGATACATGTTTTCTTTACTCAGAGTCTTTTGCAAAGACTTATAAGTCCTCTCTAGATTTTTACAACAGATATTTCATAACCCCAAGAGTAGATCCTTGGAGTCATCTGTCTCAGGCTTAGCTCTCAAAAGACTAATTCCACTGGATTGAAGAGGCAAGTGTTTGAAATTCGGGAGACTATAAAATTGATTCTTCCATAAAGAAGTAATTTGTGGTAAATGGTGTAGTCCTATGGGCAGCCATTCACTTGTTTTATGTGACCAGGACCCTTGAAACATGGTCAGAAAGATTAGAGAAGGACATCTCTGATCTGTTATTTATCAAGCCAAGAAAACTTTCTTTTTGACGATACAGTGTCTGGAAGCAGACCCAGCCGAACACACGATCTCACTCGAGGCTTCTGGGAACAGGGTAAATGCAATTTTAAGAAAAGTTTGGAAAGTGTTGTGGAGTTTGCCAGAAGATTCTGAAATACTTAACCGACTTTTCTATACTTAGTTATGTGTTCTCTGCTGGGGAAGCAGCAATGCACTGTGTTACAGAAAGCACGTGGGAGATCCAGGCAGGGCTGCAGGGTTCTGAATTCTGGCAAGTAAAATTGTCTGGCATGAGCCTCCTCGAGGAAAGTGTCCCCTCAAGAAGATGTTAGTCACCTCTCAGGTGACCGCTGGCATTTACATGCTGTGTCCTTGCTCTGGCAGTCTCTGTAGACTGAGAAGGAAATCAGAACACTTACTGGCTAGAGTGCCATCTTCAAACAAAAGCAGTTACTACAGTTAGCATTTAAATGAAGCAGTGCATTAAACTGAAAGTAAGACAATCTGTCAATATGTATCTGATTAGCTTCTATCATAATGCTGTTTCTATTTAGTGTCTTATTTCTTATTACTGTCCTTCCCCAGTGCTTCCAACAGATAAAATATTTCTTGAATATTTCTTCTTGTTTAATATTACTGTGTATGCAGTCCTTAAACATATTTGTCCTTGGTCTCATACTGCCAAGGCATCATGAGAGACAGGAAAACCAGTAATGTGGTTGGGGGAACAGGTGGTATGAGGTGATACAGTCTTAGTTGTCTGCTCGTCACTTCTGTTGGCACTACAAGGCTCCTGGGGAAACAGCAATCAGGTACCATTCATAATAAGTTTTGAGGTGTGTTTTCTCTTCCAGGTAGATTTACTGCAATCTATTAAAAAGTAATGAGTGTTCTCAATAAACCTTGATAAAGCTTGTTGCTACGTCAGCATTTGGTCTTGTTAGATATGAGTACTTAGATATTCCAAATGACCTTTCCAGACATGTTCTTTTGAGGAGATACAGCTCATATACTCTTCATAATAAGCTGCTGTTCTTGTTATTTCATCAGAATATAAATGGGCAATGCACTTTGTAAAGTAGTAAAATATATTCCCTGCCCCCAAGAGCTTGCATATAAGCAGAAATAGACAGAAATGGAAATGAAAGGATAGGATTTATGTAAGTCAAACTAGGCAGCAGCTCAAGTCTTGTTTTGTGGTTATTTCAGTATTTGTATGTTCAGTGACTTCATGATAGGTGCCTGTGGTGAAAACATCTTAGCTATCACAGTGTTTTAAATGTTAAATATTTTTAGAGAAAACTTGAAATAAACTGAAATATCAGCAATTTCATTAATATATCCAAACAGTAGAAATCAACATGAAAATTCAGTTTTGACATGTCCGAGTCAGAAGAAATAACATAATATACCTTTTTTAATATTTGTAAAGTCCAGTATAATGGGTAAACAGGATTCTCCTATAGACTTACTAGTTTCCTCTTGTCACATTCAGATCACTGCAAGCAGTGAAGCTGTAAAGCAGTTTACAGTGATGTACAGCTACTTGGAACATGGAGAGTTTAAAAACATGTTTAAAAACTGAATTTATCACATTTTAGTTCATCTTAGCAAAACAAAATCTATTGCAATAACATGCAATTTTAAAGGTTGAATTGCTATGGGATATTGAGTGTTCCTGACCAGCTTTAGAAAGAGATTTATACTGAAAACTGACTTAGCCATAGTAAAGAACAGTTAAGCTTTTATGACTGTCACATTTATAAGTCTCAGCCTCCCATTAATGCAGGTGATGGGGAGCTGGCTGCAGCCATCACATTATATTCACCTACAACCCTCCCCTCCTGGATGGAGGCAAGGGGATACCCTAAAGAAATGAAAATTGATGGCTCCTCCAGTAACTAAAGCCTCTCGTGGCTGTTGTTGTTTCCTAAAATTAGAAAGGAATTAAATAGGAAAATTGGTTAGTTGTCACCTTCTATTTTTTCCTAACGAGTGGGCTTTTAGTAGCCTTGTGCTTTGAGTTGAAGAAACTTGCAGACATTCTGGTGCAATAATAAGGATAAAGCATTTCTCGTCATTATGGTCAGTTACTACTAATCTCCTTTTAGAGTTTTAACGGGGATTTATAGGGATTCATTTGTGGTTTAGATTTGGAGATAATTAAGTACCTTTCTGCTGCAAAGAAGAAATGGAGAGAGAATTGGCTCAAAGCTAGAAAAATATTCCTGTACTATCACATGAATTAAACTTCCTTTTATTTGGTTGTCACCCCAATAGGAATGATTAGTGGGTTGTAAAGAAAGAAAATGTATTGCATTACATCTATTAAAGTATGTTTTATATGTAACAGTAATTAAAATATAATTGAAATCATGAGTTCTTCTAATTATTGGCTTTACATAATGCATAGTTAAAGAGTGAGCATCTATAAATGTGTCCTTTTTACACATCCAGAAACGGTTTGCTGGCAGCATTTTAATTAAAGATGGATTAGCTAAAATGCAGTTTAATCATTCTGTCATCAAAGGATTTAGACCTCGTTAATTAGCTGTTGATAAATAGGTTTAAACTACAAAAAATTTAATTTAAAATATGCCCGTTGTGATCTAGAATTATTAGAGCTGGAAATGAAGCAATGAGTCTAAGAAAAATTTGTGCCATCTCTTTCCATAATATTAAATGAAATATGAAATGTAGGCCAGTGCAGAACTTCGTTCTGCCTTGTTAGTAATGGATGTGATTCCAAGTGGTCTTTGGAATTGGTGAAGTATTAAAACAGAGACTCTTTTTAATGATCAGTGCTTTGTAGTGTAGCAGTGGGATCCATTTTCCATTTATGTATTTAGTAAAGATTGAAAACTATTTGAAAATCCTTCTGCTCTAGAAAATGGATGAAAACAAACCCTGTTCAAGGGTTTATAGCTCCTCCTCACTGTAGAGGAGCAGAGCAGGAGGAGCCCTCTGCGTTAGTACAGCCAGCCTGGCAGAGGCAGGAGCAGGAGGGAACACATGGAATGTTGGCGTAGCACAGCACAGAAGAACAAGTTCCCACCTTCAGACTGCATGCTCCTGGTGCCAGTGCTGAACCTCCCAGCTGGGGAGCAGGGAAGTGACCCTTTTCCCTGCTGTGGCACTCAGGGGCTGTGACTCTGTGGGCGGCAGGATGGTTATTCAGATCAGCTCGGTTTCATTACCTGTGCTGGTCTATCCATAGCTGGAATCCCCATGATGGCCATCTCTTGTACTAGGAAGGCTTTTTCTGTCCATTACCTCATGAGGTCCTTGGACTGGCTGGAGCCCTGCTGCAGTCCTGTGGGTAATTTTTATTTGTATGCTCTGTAACAGCCCCTGGGCAGAGCTGGCAGCTCTACAGGAGGCGCATCCTGTGCTGACACAGCACACACCTCCTGCCTCAGAGCTTCTGCTTACCAAAAACCAGAAGGTGAGGTAGAACTTGACTTGCAAGTCTGTCAGAGTTGGCATTGAACCTTTGTATTATGAATATCTTAATCAGCTCAATTACTATGAAACACTAAGTGTATTTCAACAGGATTAATCGAGTTAAAGATTGTAGTAGCTTAATAGTCATAGTATTTGAATCCACAATCAACTGGGTTTTATGCAGATGAATCAAAAAATTCTGACAAATGATAGGTGAATTTTCTGAGTTAAAAGAGTTTCAGAAAAATCGTAATTTGACAATCATAGCTGAAGACGTTTTTAAAGGCTTCTTAAGTGTTAATTTAAAGATTGACTTATTGAAAAGTGGTATTTACAGAGCATTCTTGGTAACTGTGCTATCTCTAGGGTACCCATTTTGTTGTCTTGCCAATCTTCTGGAAAAGCAGCAGCTGAGTAGGAGGTTATAGGCTTGCATAATCATTGTTTGCATTTGAACATTGGTAATGAAATGGCTTAGTTGAACTTCTATGAAAAAGCATAACTTGATGAATTTTCAGAGTCAAAGAGATGTGGCACCAGTGTAGAATCAGATGAAAGACAAATCAAGTAAGAGTGGCCATATGCACTTCTTTAAAATCACATCTTTGAAAGCTCTTGCCCTTTTCTTATACTGGAAAAAAAAATTGGATTTAAACTCCAACAGTCCTGTTAGAAAAAACTTATGTCAATCTGTCTGGAAGGGAGAAGGGGAGATCATTCCACAGGAAATCTTAAACTACTGCAGTATCAGAGTCACGTTCCCTGACTCAAAAATCATTCAAAAATTCTAGATTTGCAAATTGATGGGGGAAAATTTTCTTCATGTGGAATAGATAAAAGGAAGAGCTATGAAATTAAAAAAGAAAAACGGAATGTCTGTGTGTGTGAGGAAAATGCAGTTCCTTATTCTCTAAATTCACCAGCCTGTGTAGCTTAGACAAAAAGATGAATTATCAGCTCATGTCATATGAGCTTTTCAGTTATTCTTACATAAGACAGGTAATTTATAATTCCCAATTATGCAATTAAAATGCTAATTACCCCTCACCTAAACTCTCTGTTCTTGAACTGATATTATCAATTACTTTCAATCATTGCAAATCATATATGACATATGTGACAGTGTCGAGTTTTGTATTATTTATGGACTTTCTGTTTCGTGTGTGTCTGGTTTCCAGGCAGTATTAATGCCTTTACCTTGATGGACTTTGCTTCCTGAAGGAATGGTATTCCTTCTGATCTGTGTTGTTTTGTATCTTAAAATAGATCTGCGTTTTAGGGTAATCTTACCCTCTGTTCCTGCCTGAGCTCTTGCTTGTGATCCATTTTAGTACAGAGGAGTAACAGACTTAAAAATCCCAGTATGAATTATTTATTACAGAGGTGAGCCCACTTACTTCTGTGCTGCTTCTACATAGCTCTTCCTTATTTCGTAAATGTTCTTAGTGTATTTACATTAATATACTGCCAGTTTCCTGTGTCATACCTGCTTGCCAAAGTTACACTTCTTTTATCCCTGCTGAACTCAAATAGCATTGATCTCTTCTAAGGTTCTATTATTACACAGAGGTTGCTGCACATATAACTTACTTAAAGAAAACACAGCAAAAATGAGAACAGAATTTAGATGTTAGAATTCAGAAGGATCAACATTTTAAAAAAAAAAATCACATTATTTCTGCTTGTGCATGATACAAATTAGGACAATTGTAAATAGAGATGCTTCAAAGTATAGCTCCTTTCAGTATCTCTGGCTGATAGTAAACTTCAGCAGCTCTACTCTGTGAGCGTGCAAAATAACCCAGCCATGGGTTTGAATTTAAAATTTTCATTAGAAGTAGTGTAACCAGTTAGTTTAAGAAGTCAGTGCATAGAAGTGGGTTTGTTTCCTGTTGTTTATGGATCTGCAAGTTCTGTTCTAAACAGTTTCCAGGCATAAATCGTAAGTATATTGTCTCCGAGGTGTAGCATAACTTTGCTCATCTGCTCATTGTGCTGTTTTTCTTGTTTGGCTGCAAGTTTGTAATCCATCGTTTGTTCATTAATAGTAAGTTGGATTATTCCTCCTACATTTCTCCACTCTGTTTTACCCTCTTGCAATGAAGTACTGACGTTTTTTTGGTTTTGTATTAAAACAACCTCAGAGATGTTTTGCAATGCTTCAGTGTGCTGTTGTGAACTAAATGAAAATAGGATTAGAAAGGCTAAGCCTTTAAGCATCTAGTTGCCCATGGAAAATAAATTACATTAGCAGAGTAAGTAGGTTAACAAAGAAAAATGCCTTGTTTTTAAGAACCTCACTATGTCTAGTGTGGGATTAAAGGAAGCACTGCTCACTGTGCTCCTGTATTCACTGATGGGATGTTACTGACTCCTTGTCTTTTCTCTGAGCATGTTTCTTTCAGCCTAGTGTGATGTTAAGTATAAATGCTTTAGGCATCATGGACAAATTATATTTACTGTGGCTCAACAATTTGGTGGGTTTTGGCCTTTATAGCTTTCTTATGTGGAGATTTTTATGTGTCTAAATGATCACAATAATGGCTTTCAGTCCTGGTATAAATAAAGAGATCAACTTTAGAATATTTGGCCTTCTGTGAAGCCTTTGAAAAGGCTTTGGATTTTAGCCTGTCTCATGGCTAAGCTTCATATTTACACCATACAAAAGCATAAGAGCACGTTCTGTGCACAGATAACTAATAGATATTCACCTACATCTTCCAACTGTAGCCATTAAAAAAAACCCCAAAACCTACAGAAAATCCTCCAAGTTCTGTCCAGAACTCCCTTAAGTTACTGTGGTTTCCAATTTATAGTTCAAACCCACCTGCTTGCATTTCAAGGCAGCTCTCAAGGTCTGTGTTCAAATAATACTATTTTTGAAGTATATAAAGGTTTCTTTTTATTAGGAGGCAACTTTCTCAAGTATGTGTTTTCAATATAAACACCATAATGAGATACTGACCTACAAGTGTCCTTGACTCTTCTGTACTTGTATGCTTCATAGGGCAAATTGACAGCAGATCTCTCTGACACACAGCCTAAAAATCTGGTTCTTGAACTACCAGCATCCATGGGTGTTCTTGATGCAGTATCTGGGAATAATGAACCGGATTCTTCAGTGGTTTTCTCTCTCTCTCATCAGAAACCTTGGGATGAGTAACTGTTTCTCTAGCCTAAAGTGATGTGCTTGTCTCCTTCTGCAGGATTTTGCTGCAGTTACTGAGGGTGTGGGACCATCAGAAGATGCCACTGAGGACTGTGTTTGGGCAGTGTTATAGAAACTTGGCAAGGTTTTAGAGTTTTTTTGTCAGACATTGCTCAGATATTCTTGCGGCTTTTAGTTCCTTCTGCATCTCTTTTTTCCCCACGTTTATTACTCTTTTTGTAATTGCATTTCTTACCAGTTTTGTAAAATACAGGTCAGAATGCTCAATTGGATTTCTATTTAAAATTTGAACCTTTTTGATCTAGAAGTATCTTGGTTTCAGGAGTGAATAGCTGAGAAATGCAAATGCTGCTTTCTTATAAATATTTCTTACAACTCAAGAGCTGATGATAAGAATTAAAATTAGAGATTATTTGTGTACTTCTTTTGGGAAATAAAAATGACACTGCTGAGTGTGTATGGATATGTTGTATTCTAGGGTTGAGGAAGACCTGAAAAAAAGCAAAATATGTGAGAGCAATCAATACAGATATTCCTCCTGCTTTACGTGTCTTTAAATTGACTTAAATTAGGAAAACTGTTGACATTAAACTACCTTCTTTGATGCGATTTCCATTCATAGCATACATGTGATTGTACATTAGATGTACAGTATCTAATGTACAATGTACATTAGATAGCAGTAGAAACTGGAACAAAGATGACCATAAAACACAAACATCATGGTTAGAGTGATCTTGATAATTTGTCAGAAAGACTGTTCATAGAAGGTTTTACTTTAATGGCTTTTTAGGCTGTTTTGAAGTTGGCTCTTCAAGCATTCTGGAGATTTGTTTGGATGTATGCAATACTCCATAGGATCTGAAACATAGCAAGTATATATGTGTTTGTTATTTCTACTGGTGAATAACCCACTGTTTCTGGAAGGGGAGTTTTCTTCTCTGAAGTCAGCACAGTCAGTGAGGCAGTTGAGACTCAGCAGAGCAGCAGGGATAACATTATCTCGTGCCTCAGCAAATTTGCAAGGAGGGGAAGTGCACTCATGTCAGATTTACTTGAGTTGATGGTGGCTAATACTTGTATTTTTTAAAATCGATGGAAAAAATGGTGAGTTTTTTAAAACTACCTTTCTTCTCCACATATTGTCAGTCAAAGAAAGTGATGGTTTTGGCAAAAAAAAGAGCGTCAAACCTAGGATGTTTCTCTACATAGCAACAGCAACAAACAAATTGTGTCCAAAGCAATGCACAGCCCATGCTAGCTCTAGCAAAGTTGTCTGCATTTAATAGGTGACATATGACAAGCCCATACACCAGGGGTTGATTTGTGTACACCACTGAGGCCATACTTGCATGGTAAGTGATATACATGCCCTCTGGAGAAATACTGCACAAAATGTGACAGGAAGCTTTGAAACCCATGCAAGAAAGTGAAGAGAAAGAGCTGCTTCATTTCTGTACCTGTGTTGGTTGCATTAAAAGCTCAGGGCAAAGCGTCCAGCACCAACATAAAACTGACTGAACACACATATCCTCCAATCAAAAAGACCAGGCAAAGTTCAGGATGGAATATTTGCAATGTATGCAGAGTGCCACATTAAATTATATTCCATCCAACTATTTCAGACTTTATATTTTCATCTTGCTCTTATGGATAAAGATTCTTTCGGAGTGTAGACAGTGAAATATTGGTGTGATGAAGTCTAGTGGCAGAATCTGCATTAACTTTAGTGGAACTGGGACTTTACCTACAACGTCCTGGCACCTTCTCTAATTCTACATATACACTTTCCAGCTTTGAAAAGCCAGCCTGTGTCATCAAAGGGATATCCAGTCCTTCACTTATCTCTGCCATATTATACAAGGATGTTGGCTGTCTCTGATGGAAATATTGGATTTTTTTTCCAATTGCATGAAGTCATACCCCCAAAAAAGTAAATACAAAAAAGTGATGTGAGTAGTTTTACTAGCAGGAAACCCATCACCTGGCAAAGTTGTACCATCATCAGTTCAATCACATAAATAGCCACTTCTTTCTTAGTATTAAAAGGAAGTCCATGATGTTTGATGAAAACATCAGGCAACAGCTGGGTTACACAAAGCATGTCTTAATTTATTTATTGCTTTTTACTGCTAATTGGAGAGTACTGCAAGAGGTGGCTACTATTACTGGCTGCATAGTTTCATATTAATTGCAGCTATGAATATGTGATCAGTTGTCATGTGGAAAAATAAACCTTGCTGTCCTGCATCACTGATGATGGAAAGATGTTTACAGCCCTCATTATTTCATCTTTACATTTCATTTTTAAGCTCTTTATAAGGTTACTGAAAGTTGCTGTCTAGAGGACATAGTTTATTCGATCTTTTAAGGTGAAGGGTCTATCAAATACACTAAAAGTTGCTTCCTAAAATGTAACTATACATACATAACAGTATAATTATTGTGCAAAATGTTTGTGTATAGTGTCATGTCTTACAGAGTAAACCTCGCCTGCAAGCAAATGTTTCCATATGAAATGTCCATTTCAGTGAAAAAATGTCTATGTCAGAGCAAATGACAGTTTAGGCGATGAATTTTATTAGCTCAATTTAGTGATATCTCTGCTGTGTTCTCACCATGTCAGAGTTTCTCCTTAGCTTCTCTGGCATTTGACCTACTCATTGCCATTATTCATTTACGGGCCGAAGCAAACTTAGTGTTTCCTGTGTTGTAAACCACTACAGTATTTTGAGCAGAAAAGAGATCTTGTAAACAGGGTGTCCCTCTACTGAGTCTCTAAATGGGGGCTTTTCTTTTTTCATATGTGATTAATTTGTTTTCTTTTGTTTCTCTTTAAATACTGTCATTCTGTGTAATTTTAAAATCCAGTTTAGATTTACAAGCATGTAATGTCTTTAATATCCTTTGAATTTGAATTGTTTTCTGTGGCTTGCTGCTGAAGAAGGACAAAATCACAACATCTCTTTTCTTTGAATAGCACCATTATCACTCTATGTTAATGAAATTACTTCAGTATTACAAGAAATTAGGTTTTGGAATTCATTCAGTATTACAGGGAATTGGATCATAACTAGAGCATATTTCGAAAAGAATAAAAGGATCCATGATATGTGCTTAGCTCGTAAAGCACCTAATCCTATATTAATTGTGCTTTGGGTACATCTGCCCTCATGTGAAGGGGACTTTGACAGTGAAGATGAAAATACTGTAATGCTTTTTAAGACCAAACAGCTCCTCCATCAGGATAGCAGTGAAAGAGGAGTTCTGTAGGAGAGCACGGGCTGCTCTCCCCTTCCCTTCCCTTCCCTGTCCCAGTCCCAGGCACACCCAAGAGCAAACAATGCTGCGTTGTACTGTCCTTTATAGGCTGCAGGAGACTCGGCCTCATGTTACCTCTCCCTGCCTTGGGGTGATTTTGCATAAATCATTAATTAGCACCTTTGTTTCTTTGCAGCCTGTTCCAGCACTACTGCTACACTCGAGGTGGCATGCGTCACACCTCCTACACTTGCATCTGTGGCAGGTAAGAGGATGATTTACACGGAACTGTGTAATTTTTATGGTCAGTTTCCCATTGGATATTTGTAAAATGGGTCCTTTTAGGCATGTCATGTGTTTGCAAATGCCACCAGACTGAGTTCTGACCTGTTTTCACTGGAAAAGACAAAGAGAGGTAGGTGGCTACCTCTGTCTCCTAAAGAAATAACTTGATAATAGATTCTGCTGCACTCCAGAGGTCCCCCAATGACTTCTGCTGCTCCCAAGATCATGTTTGTGCTCATCCCTGTGCTGCAGTTATTTATTAAATTTTTTTATTAAATAGCATCATGGAGAAGGGCTTTAGAGCTATTCTCTATTGCTCAAAAATACTTTCTTTGAAATACACCTTAAGTATTTCATGTCATCCTCAAAATTCTTTATCTCAAAGATTAGGATGAAATTATTCCAATCTCTTTGGAATTTGGAATTTTTTGCTCTCTCTGCTTCTTGCTGAACAGCTAATGTTGAAGGTTATTGTATTTGGGAAAGTAGTATAAAAGTTCTCCCTGCAGTTGTAGAAATGCACAAGAGAACAGTGTGGGATGCATGCTGAAGAACAGCTGTGTGCTTTGCGCAGAGATTAATCTTACTTAGTGGAATGAATCTAATCAGAGATGTGTGGCAGTTCGATGAGGCATATATGTTGGTGTATATGTTCCACTTGTTCTGCTGCTACTCAGAAACATTTGCCCTACACTGAAGTCACATACACTTACAAAAGATAGTTCTTATGTTAACGACAATAATGCTATACTGCTTTGAAGGTAATAAGAACAATTAGCACTTTCACTTCTTTCTGCAGTTTACTCAATCGCTTATTTTTAAATGCAGTTTTCCAATTTATATGCAAAATTGCAGCAGAAGCACGAGCAGTTTTATGGCAAATTGTGTATCTAAATTGTCTGAAAAGTTTCCTGGTTTAAGCACCGTTGTATAACTTGAGAATTAACATGGCAGTGAGATGAGACTCCATCTCTAAGCTTTTATCACAGATGGTGATGGTATGATTTTTCACAGCCATGCAGACTTCACATTCACTTAGAGTGGATCAGAACTTGTGCTGCAGGATCTGGTTTGAGTGCTGGTGGTCAAATCACTTTGCTAAACTTATAGAAATGTCTACTTTTATGTTTGTGTAGTGGGTCCTTGAGACCTGTGGGAACAGGCCAAACTCTCCACAGGACTGAAAAATATAGGATGTGCATTACACGACTTGGGGAACCCAGGAGGAGGAAATCTCCAACAGTAGCTCAGAAGTGGGTGCTGACAGGAGCTCCCTGGGTGTCCTGTCCAGCTTTGCAGGACATGGTAGTGGTATTAGAGCTCCCTCTGAACTGTTGGAGGATTTAAAACATAGAGAAGGGCTGTCCTTGGAATGCAGGATCCAAATAACATTGTGACTCACTGTTGTCATTAGAAGCTGGCATTGTATCCTACCACTAGAATTAAAAGTGCAGGCAAACTTGATTTAAAAAAAATATTTACATGAGATAGCAATTTGCAGACAAAGGTCTTTGTATTCTATGTTATGACTAGGAGTGATGAAGTAAGAATGAATAATATTAACAGTTTCAAGCTAGCTCCTAATAAATGAATGAATTCAATTAACATAATAATGGCAAAAATAATAGACATTTTTTATTACTTTGAAAATGTCATGCATTGTAAATATTTCACTTAACTACATTTAAAACTGAAAATACCTTTTGCAATTAGGATTTTTGAATGTTTTATTCTATTCATGCTGAATTTTGTATTTTCCTGAACACTTCAAATGTTTTGGGTATATTTTGGGTATATTTTGACAGGATCTTTCCTTTCTAGATTACAGGCCTGATAATAGTTTCCATGGAGGAGAATAATCCTTTTAAATAAAAGACAAGTGTGTTATTCAAATTTCTTAAAAAAGATGGTTACTAAGCTTTAAATCAGGAGTAATCAATATGATATATCAGTACAGAAATAAATCACTGTCACGTGATGGGTGCATTTATTTGTTGCTGTCCCTGTCCAGTGATATATTCTTGAGGAGATGCTAAATGAATATTTGGTGTGACCAAAAATGCTTAATGTATTCACTGTTATTACAAGAATAATAACACACATTGATGAGTGTGACAGGGTGTTACCTTTCGAGATTGGTCCTGTAGTTAGTGATGCTTTCAAACACTGTCAGCTTGGGAGTGAAGTGCAGACATCACTAAGTGCCATGAAAGGAGAATGGGAGCATTTGATAAGCCTACTTGGATATATTTGGCACTCATCTACAAAGTGCTACTTCCAAGTAGTGTCCAAATGCTCATTAGTTAGTCATTGCAGTGTCTTAGGGTACCAAGTACCCATTTTTACAAATGGGAAAACAAAGGTAATCCATTCCCAGTGTCCTGGTGGCACTAGGGTGGCACTAGGGTGCATCCATTGGGAAGCAGGTGCAGAGGTTCCGGCTGGAGTTAGGTGGTGACAGGGGCATCGGTATCTCTGGAACCACCATGGAAGTCACCATCAGCTGCTGCTTGTTACTCTCTCTCATCTTAGACTCAGGTTCAGATCTTTTTTACTGATGTCTCTGGGCAGGTGACAGCTCTCATCAGGTACTACCAGTCATTAAGAATAACACTGTTCAGTGAAACGTCTTCCTCTGTCTGAGGGTCTCCATAAGTGAAACTTTTTGGATAATATTAGGATAATTATTGAATCTGGTTTTCTTTCTTTCACTTCAGTACAACTTTTTAAGATTTCGTGCCTTAGACAAAAAAGTGGCAAGAAGGCTTAATGCTTTCTTCTGGATTGATTCTATGATGATTTAAATCATGATGGAAATAGGTTCCGGTTTTAGTTAACGGTCTTTTGGTTTTTCTTTAGATGTTCTTAATATAGAGCTAATAGCTACACTTTTTGTAGTGCTTGATGCTCAGCATAGTCCTATTCTTGAAATATTGCTGACATTTCTCCTCTTTCTTCTAATAATTATTTTTCAGGGTGCTTTCTGATCTAAAATGCATCTTGGGGCATTGTTTTCCTTTGCTAGTAATTGGAATCTCTTACTAAAGTTTGCATTCTCAGTGGTGTTAATTTGCAGCTCTTCTGCTGCTTCCTGCAATTCTTTCTGTAACAAACACGTCTTTGACACTAGTTAGAGGCAAGTTATTAAAGGAATAAAAATCGATACACAGAAGCCTCTTGGGGGATTTTTCAGGTTGGCTGCCTGAAGGTGAGCATTGGCATCCTCGTGTGCAGTGACTTTCAGAGGTGCTGACCAAAAAGAAGGCAGCAGAGCTGCCGGTGATCCTCACCTCCCCACAGCGCTTCATCTTAAAACCCCGACTTGGTGCTCTAATGCCAGACCTTGCAACTGTTGCCTCTTGGAAAAGAAAGAAATAGCTTCTACATGAAGGCCCATTTGCTTTGCCAGTGGCTGGGGGTTTTGTTTAAATTGTTTTAAAGCCACCTTGAAAGTCTTACTGAATCAGTGTGAACAATTTCTGGCTAACTGTAGCATTTACCTTGTGGATACACATAATTTCTGTAGCATTGCTCCTTGAAGCATCTTCCTGCCTTCATCTCAGGACAGTGGTAAAGATGCACCCCACAGGGGAGATTGGACGTGCACCTCTTGGCGGGAACCTGCTGGAGGTTTCCATATTGCTGTTTTAATTTGGGTCAGTAGTGCATTTCTGAGTCAAGCTCTCCCACTCATCCTCAGCTGCAGGGCCTGCTCAGAGCCAGGGACCAGTCCTGCAGTGCACCTGCTGGATTAGTTTTGGGTGAAAAGCAGCTGGGAGAGCTGTTAGGAGCAGGTCTTATCTGCTGTGGTTGCTAATGGGCGTTGAGCCCAGGGGATCTGCCCAGAGCCAGTCCCAAGGGAGCAGACTCTCTCACACCAATTAATCCCAGCAGCCAAACCCCCCTTAAATGCATATGGTGTGCAGATCTGGTCTTCAGCACCAACTGTGCTCTCTGTGCTATGATCCTGTGTGTGTGACAGAGCCAAGATGTGCATGACAGATCAGGAGCCTCCAATGCCAAGAAAGATTGTGCCTGCTTAACGCTTCACTAACGATGCTGAAAAACAGATCTTTCTTGCAGCTCCCATCACAGTTGGTGCTGAACCTAACAGAAATATTTTGTAAACTAAAACCTTTACATTAAAATGTGCAGAAGAAATCCCTCATCTTTGTATTTGCAATGTGTTTTGTTGAAAACATTTGTGCAGTTGTCAAATTTGAGTATATGACTTATTTATGCAATGGTATGGTATATGACACTGAGGGTGCTGTCATATCTTGAAAAGTAAACAAGCTGTCTGCAAATACATAAGCATGGAGTCATGCCCTTAAGGTTCATGATCATCTTTTAAAAGTTGATCATAAATATGTGCATATGCTCTTTGCTTCTCCTACTTTATCCCCAGTTTTGGAGGGAGATAAGGAATAGTATCTGCAGCTAAAATCCTGTCTTGGGGTGACCTTATCATGTGTGTTGGGATATTTTTCTTTCCCGAACCTGTTGGGGGAGGGACAGCAGTACCCTGCCTTTCTTTGAGGAGACGTCCTTTTGGACATTTTCCTTGAATTTGGCCCAAACCGGGACAAATCCTCCCAAACTGCTGTGGAGTATGTATGTGCTTGCCAGCTGTTGGTGGTTTTGTATTATTTCTTGTGTTTTTCCTTAAACACCAAACAATGTCATGCAAGGTCATTCCAGTTGCTTCCACGTGCCATCCTCCCAAAATCTTAGCACTCCACCTGGGAAACAGTTCTTGAGGCAGGAAATGATGCTGCCTTCCCTTCCCGTGCCAGTAGTCCAGCACAGGGGCGGGAGCAGCCCGTGCCCCTGTCCCCTGATGTGGGAGCTCAGGCTGGGAACACAGTTCCCACTGGATGCGTTGCCTGGCACAGAAGACCTTTTCTTTGGATTGCGCTCCATTGCCCTATTACAGATTTTTTCTTCAGATAGAGCAAACTAATTTTGAAGTGTCCTGGTGTGAAAAATATTCCAACAGTGCCCAGGAGACAGAACATCTCAGAAAGAAGCTGATGTGTGTCTTCATCTTATATACAGGCTTTCTGGGCCCATTTTTAGCTATCTGCACAGCAGCAGAGGTTCTCAAGTCCAGCACCCAGCAAGGAAAAAGCATCCAGCCAGTTATGAAACTGTGCTTAAGCCATTGGACCAGCATCACAAAATGAATGTGTTGCAGCCTTAGTTCTGTGGGGCTTTTTAACTCTTGATTTAACAACTTCTAACTTTTCTAATTTTTCTGTTTGGAGTGTGTATAATTTTATGAAGTACACTTTGTATAAGAAAATCATGCCCATGATTCTGAAATACCACCTTTCACTGTCTCACACAGTTATTCTTATATGCTAAAAAATACTTAACAATAAATACTTACTGTTTTCAAAACATCATTGTAGAATTATCCAGGTTTTAAAAGCCCTCTGAGATCATCAAGTCCATCCATAAACCCAGCACTGCCAAGTTCACTGCTAAACTGTGTCCCCAAGTGCCACATCTACATGTCTTTTTAAATACTTCCAGGGACACAATCTGGCCATTTAGATTGAGAGCCTGCAGAAACTTGTTACTTTCTGCTCCATAATCATTGTTTATGAAATTATCTGAATGACTGATGATCTGTTAAATATCTAATATCACAAGTACTTAATGTATCTTGAAGGTAATCTCTTTTTGGATACAGTGCATGCTTACTGTTTTTGTAATTGCACACATCACAAGTCTAATATGAGAAGTCTGTCAGATGTCACATTTACTCCAGATACAACAAAAGATTGATTGAAATTGAGCCTCAGATTCCTGTCATCTAAGATACGAAGCTGCTCCAGCATCACAACTTGAAAGAATCAAATTTGAGCAGGGTGACCAGTGAAAGGTTTTGATGAAAGCTGAGGTACAGACTGGCAAGTGAACTGGAGGGTCGGAGAGAAGCTGCAGTAACCCTGTCCCCACATGTGTATTTTTGGATGTGATATAATTCTTCCAGCTTTTTGAAGAGAAAAAGCGAGCACGTCTATCTGAAGAGAGCAGTAAAAGAAAAATAGGTAGAGCTTGAGATCTTTATCAGCCTTTTAACCGACATTTTATAGACCCGGAGGAATATCAGTAGGCAAGAGAGGATGCCAAGGCCAAATGTAAGTCACCTAGTGGATCATGGAGCTTCAGAACAACAGAACAAGTGTCCAGCTTCCTCTGGAGCTGTTTTATTCTTGTGAATCAGCAGTTTACTCTGAAAGGTTTCCAGGAAGAAAAATCTTTTCTTTGTAATATGATTTTTCAACAAGAGGTAAGAAGAGAGTGACAGTTTTCATACCTGCTCCTGCTGCTGACATTGTAAGCTGCGAATGTTCCCCAAGCAGTACATCCCCTCCAGCAGAGACCACCTGTAGCCATGTCAGAGGGGAACTGGAGCTGTTGCCTCAGGCAGCTCAATTTCTTCAGTCCTAGTGATTCCTAAAGTGTTTCAAATGTCAGATTTTAGTCCAGTGGAAGTTAGTTTGTTTTATGCCTCAGACTACTTATCCTCCAATAGGGAAAAATATCACTAAGTAATAAAAAAAAAAAAAAAAAAACAAAAAATCCACCAGGTAATAATAAATGGGTGTAAATTGAAAAATTACTTGTGCATAATTCTTTCCTTTACACTGTCACAGACATAGGAAATAATCACATGAACTGTGCCACGTTCCTTCTGCAGCAAGATCCTGTCTTACAGCCTGAGTAATAGAATTCCTGTGTCATGCACATCTCTCCTGCACAAGTGGTTGGGTGGCTATTGCAGCCCACACCAGGGCATGGATTCTGACAGCTCTCACAGGCTGCTTTTTATGTGAATACACTGATCTTTACAGTGTTCCTTCGTATGTCATATGAATGTGTGTGTTAATGTTCCTTCTTCCACTAATTGTGCTAATTTTCTTTTTGCCCATCAGTGGAGAGAACTCGTCTGTTTTGCACTATGGCCATGCTGGAGCCCCAAATGATAAGACTGTTGAAGATGGAGACTTATGGTAAGTAAAGGGTTAGAGTTTGTTTGGTATTTTTGTTTCGTTACTGCTGTTTCTGTATAGGAATAGTATGTGCTCTTAGAAAAAGGATGGCTGCATAACGATAAAAAGTCTAAATCTTTAAAATAGAAAGTAGCTTTGCATGCCAAACTATTCTGGTTTCTTTCAAAGGTCCTGTACACCTGCATCTCCAGTTGCAAGGGAGAAGGAGATACTGTTTCAAACACTTCTGGACCAGAGGCACTTAGAATTTAGTTTAAGAAATGGCTGTGTTCTAAGTACAAGGGCAGTTGCAAAATTTGTCATCTGAGTTTGCTCTTGAACCTCAGATCCAAACCTCAGCTCTGGTGGTGGGGTAGAGGATCACAAGAGTGTTGGCTACTTTTAGAGAATTGCATCAAATTGCAGAATGGATTAGATCTTACAAATGCCTATGCGCACACAGACACCCCGACAAGAAAGTAGACAGTAGAATGTGTGAAGAGATCAAACTCAGTTCAGGTCAGGGAAGGGCACTTCTAGTTCTGTGTTGTGCCAAAAACTCTCTATAAAGATTTACTTAGAGTTTAGTGATGTGTAATACAGTTGCAAATACTGTAAAGTTTTCTCTATGGGTACTCCATGTCCACATGCTTTGCAGTATCACTGCAGGTAAAAGCAGAGTGAATGGAAGCACCAAATTCATTCCCATAAATTGAAAGACAGACCTATTTGTCTGATGTGTAATATATCAGATCATAACTTTTGTGCTTTGCCTCCAAAGACATGGGTCAAAAAGCCTTTGTTTATAAAAATGCAAAACTAGTTTTGGAGAAGTTAATAACGGACATTCAGTGGAGGAATTGTGTTGGATTACCTTTGTAGCCTGTGCAGAAAGAGTGTAGGTATGTATTTTCACAGTGGAATGTAAATGTCTGAAGGAAAGCAAATTACTATTATCATCGATAAGCTCAAAACCTATTGTGGAAAACAAATTGAATCTCAGAAGTTAAAAAGTATGCCTTGTTGGCTAATGTTCCAGGCACATCTGCAGGTGCTGCACAGTGAACTTACGGAATTACAGATAGGCAATTTCTTTATAATACTGTAAAAACTTTTTTAAAAGCTTTTTGTACAATAGTTTATGTATTATCTTCATCTGTGGTTAATAGCTTACTAAACCCATCAAATACTAACGTCAGTTTATTGCAGGGCGATAGCTTTGATTTATGATTGTGTTGTGTTTGAGTAGATAATATGCTATGAGCATTTTTTGATCAGGAAGGACACGCCAACATAAAAGTGCATTAGCTGTGTCATTCAATTAAATTTAAAAGAAAAGGTGTGTAGCATACAGGAAATCTCAGCATATGTTGCTGAGAAAATATATGCCACGGTGCATTATGATATCCCGTATTTAAAACTAAGGTCTTTAAACGGTGAGGGAGACCTCAGGGTGAAGGGTATGTGCAGGAATCTTTTACTTACAGTCTCCAAGGACAGTTTAGTGGATGGCTGTAGTCCTTCTTAAACCACAAGAGCTCATACAAGACTCTTTGCAAACCCTGATATTGTGCAGTACTGGAAAAGTCTTTAAAATACGTTTGGGTTTTATCAGCCTCAGATATCTCAGCATCAGGAAACCATAACCTACCAAATACATTGATCACTTCAGCATTTCAAAACTGCTGAGCAGCAGCCCTGCCTCAGCAAAGAGAACAAGGTTTAACAGAGTCTGCAATAACCTCTTGGTGAAATGGTCCGGTTGCACCTTGGTCCTGGTGAGAAGTTATTCAGGTGCAGGTGGGTGTCAGCAAAGTGGTGCCCCACGTGCACAAGCACCTGCTGGACTCCCTGCCTCTCCCACTTGCTGATACTCATGAAGCACACTCTGCTCCACCGCGTTTTCTTAGTATTTTTCTCAAGGGAGAATAAAAAAATAAGAAGAAAAAGTAATGTAATATCCGTAAAGACAATTTAAAACCACACTAATTTTCCACAGTTAAAAGTGGTGTTTCAGAAAAAATCTTGCGGTAGCATACATGAGCAGCATACAAATTCTGCCAAGGCACTGCCTGAGTGGTTTGACTGTGTGACTTTAGAGATGTCTGATTTGGATGTAGATGGGTGTGTGTGTGCATACAGAGGAGGGCATTAAAATGACAGTGTGCTGATTTGTGTGTGTGTATTAGCATTCGTCTATTGGCTTTCAATTAAGCTTTTTAACAGCTATGGGGAGCCCTCTGTTGGATAGTCTTAGGAGGCCCTGAACATGAAAAAAAATAGACTTTTGTTGAAAAAGAAGTAAGAGTATTTTAAGGGTTATTTCTGTTTTTGCCAGTGTTTTGGCATAACATTAGTTTAGCTATTCATACAGTTGTATGTAATAGAATTGGGAGATTGGGTATTTGGTATGATTTTTAATAAATTATTCAGTAGAATTTCATGTCTTTTTCTTAACATTACTTAGTGGATATGAATAACATTCATGGGTTTTGCAGAAATGTGCTGCTCAGGTTTTTTATGTACAAAGCAGTGCAGTACAGTATCATAAATAAGTCAACTAAGCACCTGAATATTAGAAAAAATACATTTGGAAGACTAAGGCTTTGCTTCTGTGAAATGCTTGAGTGCATGCATTGTTTGTTCTTTTAAAATACAAGTAACAAGGATTTAGTTGTATCAGAAGAAGATCATAGGCCAAAATACTTATGCTGTTGCATTTTTATATCTTTTTTTAAGGCTGTTATTCTGACTTCTTCTTCAAAAGCTGTGGCAGGTGTAGAAGAGCCTAGCTTTATGATGTTCATTGTTTACAATTAACCTATATCAAGTGGGTTTATTGCTTCTGTAAGAAACTGCTATGGAATTGCATCTCTGATACTGCATCATGATCCACACTTTCTATAGGTACAGCTTCTGCATTAAAATTTCCCGTGCAAAACAAAGGACTATCAAGGGAATTTCTGACACTTCTTGTTAATACACACTGTCTTGCTAAGCAGGGCTATCCTTTTCAATCTGTTAAATATGGAAATAGCTATCTAACTCAAAGCACTATGATTAACAGAGAAAGAAATCAGTGTTTTTAGGGAAGTTGAGGTGTTCAGTAGATGCAGGCATTTAACTGGCATGGATATTAAAAGTAAATATTACAATAGCAGCAACTCAGTGTTTTGTATAAATGATTCCTGTACTGTAGCATTCTGTGGTGAACATTGAAATGATCAGTGTGCTCTACACCAAACACTTTTCCTAAGCAGGTGTCTGTTGTCTCTGTGATCAGAACAGCCACCCAGATAAACGGGTAGGCTGAGTCACCGTTGTAGGCACTTGGCCTTTTTACTCAGTATTAACTTTAAATAAAATCTTCTACTTAGAATGTTGAAAATTGCAGCTTGCAGTGATGATGTACGGCCAGGCTGTTCACAAATACTGATTTTCTTCTGTCATCTTAAAGCTCTGACAGCTTGGGTTGGAACTGAGCCCTGGACTGAGGTTCACTGCATCCTCTCCAGGTATTGCATTACTAATTGGATGCCAAGGCCCCTTCTGTTTCTGTACTGAGGCTGTAACTGCGTTTGGTAGTAGGGAAAGTGGAGTCATAAGCAAAAGTACTTGTTGTAGTTTGCAATCTCTTGCCTTGCACACAAGAGGCTTCCAGCATTTTGTGAAATCAAAGGTCTTTCAAAGTTTGGTGAGGAGTAGTTTGAAATTAAAAGCTGCTACTCAAGAAGACAATAGCCCAAATAAATTAAAGGAGTAGAGATCTGACTCCTTCATGTACGAATCAAGAGCAAATGTGCACCTGGGACTCCTGCTCGTCGAATGGCAGCCCCCATGTGGCTCATTCTTCTGGGCAAGTGTCTCATGAGCAGTTTTGCTTTTGTTCACACTGCAGAAAGATATTGGTTCAACGGTTAGAGGGCCCGTGTGGGAGGTGGAAACTCTGGTTTCAGCTTTCCTAAACTGATCTCTGACTTTGGCTGGAAGTTATGACTTGACCCTGGGAAACAGCATCCAGAACAAGTTCACTCAGAGCCAGTGTGCTTCTATGAAAAGTGTTGTCTCAACTAATCAGCATCTGCCATCTGGAAAATGAAAGCTTCCTTAAAAATAGTGGAAGCAAATTGCCTTGGGCCCTCCCTTCTGTGTGCTGCCTCTGCCCTGCCAGTGCTCCAGTGTGGAGTCACACTGTCGCTGGGGAGAGAGGGGAAGGGAGAACACTGAACATCAAAGCCACGTGCAGCAGAGGAAGCCTGGGACAAGGCAAATGTCTCTGCTCACTTTGTGGTCTGCTGGCTTGTTCTAGAAACCATCGGAGGTGTGAACCTGAAGTGTATATTTTGTGTTTTGATTTGAGAAGTTATTGAGTAAAATTGCAGTTTATTGCATTCGATTTGCAGCCTGGTGGCTCATGCAGCCTGCCTTGGTGGGTTCCTGGCATTGCTGCACGCCAAACGCATAGCAGGAGTTGATTGTTCTGTTGCAGTTGATCAGCAGGGCTCCTGCAATGTTTGGCAAATAGAAAATGCTTCTGTGATCTTAAAATAAAGACTGATTCTTCATGATGAGGCTTATGTTTAAATAATAGAAATGTAAGAAAATCAGTCTGACCCCATGTGTAACTAAAATAGGTACAGCTGTTACCTGAGGTGCTTTTCTGCAGGTGTCACGAGTTGCAAGTTTTGGGATTTTTATGGCATCTGACAAGTGTACCTCAGTGAAAATTCAGCACTTCACAAGCAACTCTCATTGGCAGGTTCACTCACCTTCAAGCACTTAATGACATTTTTGGGGGTTAGAAGATCCATTTTGGCTTTGCAAAATAATGAAAATAATTGTCTATTCTGCTGCAAAACCAGCATTTTTAACGTTTGAAATATCCTCCTAAGTTACAATGTTAATGAACACCAGATCCCGAGGTTGCGCAGGGTCTGCTCCACACCCTGAGGAGCACAGGCACTCTGGTGCCTTCACCTGCCAGGGCCTGGTGCAGCACTGGCAGCTGGAAGGGGGACACTGGTCCTCGCTGGAGCCAGGGCCAGAGTGTAATTTATTAAGAGGGCCTGGGTGAAAGCATAAATAAGGGGAGTACAGCCAGCATCAACTGCTTGGGAAGTGCCGCAGACCTAAGAGAGAATCATTAACCTTGTATTCACAGTGGGACTATTTATAAAATAAAACTAGCTTTAGAAGCTTAAATGGAAGCAGGTTAGATCATCAGATGATGTCTTTCAGTTTATTTAACTGTTTCTTTTAACACTCACATAATTTCTTATTGATTACTTACTTCATTGAAATAATGTATTGATTTCAATGACAGCATTGGGCAGAGTACACTATCCTTGGTGAAACAGAATGTCTCCCATTACAAAAGCTCACTGCTGTTTCCATGACATGCCATCACTGCTGCGGATGACAGGAAAACAAGGTTTAGCTGGAAATAGTCTTATTGCATTCAGGTACCAGAAAGTTTTGTTAGTGTCCAAAACCAAACACATCTGTCATAAAAGTACAATCTTAGCATAATGTTACATAGTATTTATATGTGTCTTGGCTATATCAACAAGCAGTGTTATTTTCTTAGTCAAATGACAGAGCTGGGGATATGGAAAACTGTGTAGCATTGCAAAAATAGTTTATTTTTATAATAAAAATAAACCTTTATCTGAATAGTTTAACTCTGATGCATATTTTTGTTTCTATCTCTTTCCTTAATATCCCAGTGCAACTTTAAGTCGTCAGAATAATACTGACAGCAGGGGGCACTAAAATAAGCGCTGTGGAAGGAGGTGAGCTTTGCCCAAGTTTTCATATTGGTAATATCCTGTACTTGCCAGAGCAAACACACATCAGCCTTCTGGAAACACTGCCTTTACATGTATGCGTTCCGCTCGAGTTGTCAAACTTGGGTTTGCTTCCTTCCATTTAGCACTTGTATGTAGCTTTTATTGTTTTCTTTTTATTATTTCCTGTGGTGCTCTCAAAAGATCCTTCTAGCTCTCAAAAGATCCTTCTATCCTCCCCTGTTGTCATTTCAGAAGCTTTGTTCATCACAGGGAATTTTTCCTGACTGCAAGTACGGGTAGCTTTGTGGATGAAGCGGAGAAGGAAGATGCTGAGTGTTTAGGGCTTTTTATTTTAATGGCTGGAAAGAGACAAAGGACAGTTTTCAGGCTCCCTGGAGTGGCTGATCACTCCAAGATGTGTGAAGAAGGGGAGGTGTAGGCCAGGTATCAGGGAAAGGTTCTTCCCCCAGAGGATGGTGGGGCACTGAAGAGGCTCCCCAGAGAATAGTCCTGGCCCCGAGGCTGCCAGAGCTCCAGGAGCATTTGGACACCACTCCCAGGGATGCACAGGCTGGGACTGTTGGGGTGTCCATGCAGGGCCAGGAGTTGGACTCACTGATCCTTTTGGGTCCCTTCCAACTCAGCCCATTCTGTGACTCTGTGAAGAATATCACAGAAGAAAGCTGCTTCTTGCAAGAACTGGCCAGATTCAGTTGTTCATGGCTAAGGCTTCTATTAGCTAAAATAAAAGTTACTTAGCTAATTTTAATTCTTTGACCTCAAAGCATAATATACAGTTTTCTATAATCAAAATATTTGTCAATTCATTTATAACCTGCATGTCTTTATCTTTTATATATGGAGACACTATGCATGTGCAGTATACACATTGCATTGAAACTACATCCACATATTTATCGTAATATTATACAGTTTTATTTGTAGGAAATGCACTATTCACTTTTTTGCGGGAATGAGTAAGTGTATAACATAAAAGGACTTTCTGTGAGTACTGAGCGGCTGTCATTTATTTCAGGAAAATATTGGAAGATTTTCAGTAAATCAGCAGAAGATTTAAGTGAGCTTGAAAAAGGTATACGAGAAAAGATGATCAAAATTTGCTATGTCTGTTTTCCAAACTCTTTTTTGGAATTCTCAGTATTTTATCGAGTTTTACAATACTAATACCAACCTAGACCCAAAATTCATTTGTCCATGTGGGGGCAATGTTGCATTTGAAAAGTAGGAACTGACCGTCTTTTGCCATCAGATAATAGAAGTCCTTCCTTTTCCAACCCAAGTCCTTCAGTGTCTGCTATTAAAACCATCTATCCTACAGTACAAAATATTGTATTTGTTACTTCTTGAAAGCACTGCTTTTAAGATCTCAGGATGTTAATGTGTCAGATGTAAATGCTCAACTATTTTATGTGGGTGAGACCAGTATTTTCATTTGGCCTTGTGCACTTTTATGCATTTTGAAGTTCAGTGCTGTAATAATATGCAAAAATTATGGTTAGCTTTAACTTTTCAGTCTGCAGTTTTGAAACAGCTTGTTGGTAGTAATAGTTTTGTTTCTAATAATAATACAAAGTACATTGCTACTACTTAATGGTTGATTGCAAATAACTGGCTATCCATTTCTGAAATAATTCCTTTGGCTTGATTCCTCTGGTTTGATTAATATTTACTGTTTTCATCAAGTGTAGGTATTTTTCATTTTGTTGTACCTGTGGACTATATTAATTTTATGCTAATTCAGAAAAATTGAATTTGATTAAAAATAGAGAAATGTATTTGCTAGAATTAACAATAATTTTACTGTAATTGAATGTGTTCTGTTAGTACTAGTTAAGTCAGGCTGTGAGGTTGCTTACTGTCAGAAATGTATAAGCCTTTTAACCAAAGTCCAGATCACTAAGTATGAGTAATGTGTTTGCTGTAACAAATTTTAGCTTTCCTTTAAGTTCTGTATTATGGTCTGCCTTGTAATTTTTGCTGTCTATAATGTGTGTGAAATGTCTTTTTAATTGTCAGCTGTGAGTTTTATCTGTCATAGTTTTAGCTTAGCATTCCCAGCATATTCTGAAAAAAACCTGGCTGCTGTTGAATTTGTAATCTACTTTTTATGGTGGTCTTTAATATAGATACACATGAAGTATGATAGAAGTACTCTTGATGGATGTTGCTTGTGTTGAATAGAATTCAGTAGCAAAATCTTTCTCATTGGTGTGGGGAACTCAGTTGTGTAGGTCAAAATACAATTTTAGTGGGAGTCTGCCTGGATTTTAAACCACTGTATGGCTTAGGGGGGAGGTACAGTTAGTCTCCAGCACAATTTCTGTGTGTTCCCCCTGAACCAGATGTGATTCCCAGTCCTTGTGTTCAGGGCAGTGTTAGGTCTTCTCTTGTGTCTGTCCAGAGAATCTCTTGTTACCCCACAGTAGAGGCACAGTCTGGCAGAGCCTCAAGAAGAGTCCTGCTGGTGTGGTGTTGCTGCACACCTGGGCTGAGCCCGTTGAGGTGTTCAGGGCAGGAGTATTTCTAATTGCAGTTGCACAATGCAGCGCTGTACTTCCACTTTGGGTGCTGCCATGAAGAGTGGGTGTTTCTTTCAGATAGGAAAGAAATGTTCTTACAGGCAAAATAACATGCTCATCTGGAGAATGGGCAGCCTCCTTTTTGGAAACACTACTTGTTGCCTTCACTACTGTGCACTTGGCTTGAACATTTGGACATATCCATGGAGAGGATAGCAGCTGTCTTCTCAGGGGGTTTTCATTCAGTTGTCAGCTTCTGTAGAGTATTCTAAAACTCCTGTTTGTTGTATTCCATTTGAGAACTGATAATTTGGAGGTTGCTTGAACAATCACTAAAAAAACCATAGGCTGTCTAAAAAGCTAAGTGAACCTGTGTCATTGGGCCCAGTTTTCATCATAGAAAGACATTGGAAGTGTTAGCCTTTTACTTTCATGGACACGTGTGTGTGAGCATGCACATACACACATAGGAAAACTTGACAATATTTACAGTAAAATCATTAACCCTTCACCTGTTCAGGTGATCTCTGATGGTTGTTTGTCAAGGCTGGGCAACACAGGTCAGAGTGTCCAGAAACAACTGCTAAAAGCTAAGGCTTGTAGTTCTGAATGTCAGCACCCAAGAATCGTGACCTGTATTGGAAGTATCAGACTTTTACAACTCACTTTCAGTACCTTCCACTTCTCAGTAGATGTCTAGAAAGGGACTAAGTTAACTTAGTTAACTGCAAAAGTTTAGTAACTTGCAAATGTAGCTGTGTTGTTCTTACCCTGTGCTGGTTACATTCTGCTGAGGAGTCAGTGAGGTTTGCTGTCATCATGTTGATTGGGAAGTACTCAGCTGCCAATACAGGTTTCTCCCTGCATGCACCCTGCATTCTCTTCCCTGCAAGAAGCTCTGACTTCCTTGCTCCTTGTTTGAGCAAGTCAGGTGCAGCCATGAATGGCCCAGATACTGTCTTTAAAATGGGGAGGCTCCTAAGGGATGGAAACTAGCCAAAACTTGGGGTTTGCTGCCGTCTCTGCTGACTTTTCACCAAACTGTCTCTGCTAAAGAGAGTACTGCTAAAGAAAGTAAGTTGAAAGACTTGCTAAATATATCTGTTAAAAATGGGTAATAATTAGGGTAGTAAAGACAGGAAAAAGAAATCATCCATTCAGCAAAAAGACAAGTCAGATAGGTAAGCCTTTTGTCAGAACTTCCTCTGAGCCTGCTCCTGGTTTCTGGCACACTGTCAGCATGGATCTGGCTGAGGTATTCAGCTGCCTCCTGCATCTTGTGGAACCCTCATTGCTGCCACCTCCTTCCCCCAACCCAGCAGTACTGGCTTGGTGTTCCCAGTACTTGTTATTTGTGTGCAGCACCTCTGTATCAGAAACATCCCTCTGAATGAAACACTGAGAATGGCACTTGGGGACAAATTTATCTGTGAACAAGCCAATCAGAATATTTTTTGGCTCTTTGCTCTGGGCAAACTTAATGTTTTTAAGAAGGCATTAATGCAAACTGCATGGGGGTGGAAGAGGGCTTACATTTGATCATGGAAATCGATCTATTTAGTGCAGAAGCTTAAGGATCTTGTGCTAGATTTCTTTAAGGGATAAATGCTGTAAGCAAGGGAGTCCTTTTTAACCTATGTATGAAAATAGTAATCTTACTAGTAATACGGGTGTGTTTACCGAACCAGCTCATTTGGTGGATTCAGTGAGATTTAGATTTCATGTCCTGTGGGAGAGATGGATGTGAAGGTCTGCTTGGCACAAATCATTGTAAGAGAGGACACTCCCACACACTGTGGGAGCAGCAGAGCAGGGGCACAGCTCCCTGCCAGAGGTACAGCACCCACCACCACACTGCTGCTCTGATTCTGTGAACCAGTGTCCTGTGTCTGTGACAGTGAGGGGAAACCCTGGCTGTACAGGCACCAACACCTAGTGAAGCTTTTGTGTTTGGTTGCTTTCTTTTCTTTTTTATTTTTTAATCCAGCCAGCTCAAATTTTTGTGTATTCTTGCTACAGCCACTGAAGTCTCTGTAGTTGGAATTGTAGAGATACAGGCAAGCAATCCTCTCTCCTCCAAAATTCAGTGTAGACAGAGATATTTATTTTTATCACCCTCTTTCTATCTGAGCAAAGCTTAGTTAGTGGCAGATCTTGTCATTTTCTGTGAGAAAAGTTTGAGACAAGCCTCCCATTATCTTTGGGATAGTTTGGGAAAGCCTCAAGTGAGACAGTGGTACAAGAGGAGCGATGATAGAAAAGCCATGGAGAAGGTAGACAAGATGAAAAGACACAGCTGAGGAGAAACAAAAAATGTGGGACCACATGGTTACCTAACTTGCAGCTGGATGGAGAGTGGTCGTGTAGCTGTTTGGTGTCTGTGTACCTGCATTTACCTGTGTGGCTACAGCCTCTTCTTTTGAACAGGAGGCTTAAACAAAAACTTGATTTCTTGTGAATACCCAGAATCAAATTTCCTACACAAAAAGTATTCTCCAACACCTTTTTAAGGTTATTCTTGACTCCACAGGTGCTGATGATAAAAAGCTGGCATTAAACCAGTGAGCCAGGCCTGGCTTCAAGACACAGCCAGTACAAGCTCCTTGTCTGCCATGTCAGATGGAAGCTGGTCACAGCAAGGCTTCTCTTAAAAAACCTTTTCCTGAGCATGGTAGGACTGTACACTATACTGTCCCAATTCTCTCTTGGGGTTTGTGATGTTATCTTAACCCTGCGTTGCTTTTTTAATTGATAACTCTTGGCTTGTCAAGATGCAAGTGTATGAAAAAGTATGTGTCACTTAACTCTCCATTTTCTTCCTTGTGATTTAGTTTACAATAATTCATTCTTGTGGTCTGCTATTTAACCACCCTATTTCCAAATCACTTGGCCTGTTTCCAAAATGTATCTCACAGAAATGCTGATACCTAGTTCCCTTAAGCTTGAAATTGCCTTAGAAGTGTTTAACCAAACAAATGGTTAGATTTTGTTAGCGTGTGAACACTTAAGGATTTAATTGCTGCATGAAGTGTAAAGCACAGAGTTGCCTGTGAACTCAGAGCAGAGTATGCTGAGATCACACAGCGTAAATCTCCATCTGGGCATAACTTGCTTTTATTGCAATAAGAGAAGGAGAAGACTGTATGTACCTTTATTCCTGCTGTCCTAAAGCTGGCTGGCACCAGCTCATCTGTGTGGCTGCTCATAGGTATGTTGGTTAATAATCGCTCAAACCCCTAAAACCTCAGTGAATATTGCTGAGTAAAGTGCTTCACTATTTATACCTATTTAACCTGAGGTGTGAGGAGGGCACGGTAAGATAGGGCAATATCAGTTTTATAATTGCTAGTCTTGCAAACCCACCCAGGGGAAGGGAAGATATTGTCCTGAGAACAGACTCTGAGGAGGCCGTGGGTTGCAGGCGGGTGATGCTCAGTATGACACTGTCGGGGTGCATTGCACAAGGACATCCACCTGGGTTTCACCCCAGTCATCGCTCTGCCACATCAACAACTGCAGAAGAGTAATTATTTTATAACTATCGTGAGGAGATCCAGTTCTGAGTGTACAGATCAGGCAGATCTGTAGAGCAGGAAGGTGACAGCTTTATGTGTTAGCTCATGGGAGTAGCTGTAGGCTTCCCGAAAAATGCCTGCGAGAGCTTGTCTTTGGGTTGGGTTGATGGTTGGATCATAACAATTCATACACCATGGCTCAGATATCCCAAATAAAGTATTGCTTCCCATTGTGATATTGGCCATAATTTGCTTCATTGCCTGGCAGTTTCAAATTATTTGACAATAAAAGTGTCAGCAAGCCTATAAAAGTGAAACACATGCTTAAAGGAAGATGATGCTTTATTTTTAAAAAATAGTGTACAGTGACTTTATGAAGAAAAGAACCTGACTCTTTATAGCCCACAGTGTTCAAGTTTAGTGTTATTTAAAGTGTTTCATGATTCTTTACAGTCAAAGGTTAAGAAAGCTAAGATCAATATCAAAATGCGAATTATTTTTCTTGGCTTGAAAGCAAAAAATGTCACTATAAATCTGCATTTTGTGGTGCCAGTATTCTGTGAAAGTAACACAGCCATGTCTTACTCATCTGTTTTGTTTCAGAGGGACAGGAGGGGAAAGGAGCTTTTGTGCATCGTGTTATGTTTCAGTTCCAGTATTGACGTACAAGCCCGTATTCACTTTAAAATTGACAGGACTTGAAATATTTCCTCCAAACTTCCCTCCTGGGTCCGTGCATGGGGAGCAGAGCCCCAGTTGGGTTGTATGGAAGAATTGCTGCAGGGACCTGCTGGGAAGGGCTGAGGAGCTGCTGTGAGGAGGGGCATGTCCAGCCAAGCCTTTCTGCAAGACTGTGGCATGTCACATATGTTTCTCCTTCTTTTTGACTATGATATTGGTTTAGATTTTTCCTGTGAAAGGAATGAAATGCTCTTAGTTATTTTTGAAGGTGACTTATAAAGCAGGCAGAAGGTGCTTTGTTTTCGGGCCCTGCTGGCTAATGTTGGATTACTGGTACATAAGCAAGGCATTCTGTCAGTAGAGCAACTGACGAGTTATCTGATTTTTCTTATACTTTGCATTGTTCAGTTTTAGTTAGTAATGTTTACAGTATTTTGCAATATGTTTTGTAGGAAAGATTATGTATACACACAGAACTGAAGCCTCCATTGGGAGAGCTATGCCCATACTTCCAAAAAGTTTGGACTATTTTTGCATCTCTTTTTATGGTATAGCTTCCCAGTCGTTCTAGAAAATAAATTGAAACAGTAGCATGGAATTTTTCCCTAAAAATTGCTCAGGTCTTCTGACTGTTAAATCTGCTTTATACATCATGCACTTTTCACCCTGAAATGAAGGTGTTTGTTGCTTTTGTTCACAACAAAATGATGCAAAGCAAGATTAGCTTCTCTGTCAGAAGGTTTTGAAAGAGATTGAGCTGACCTCCTCAGCTTCAAGCTAAATCAATGAAAAGTTTGACATAAAACTAAATGTCTCTCTTTGGTCAGCAACACTCCTTCTCTGTTCACCATCCCCTTTCAAATGCTTCAGAAACCTGACAGCCTCAGACACATCATCTCATTGAAATCAGCAATTCACAACTGTATTCTTGCTGAAAAAGGAGTAGTGAAAGGGTTTTTTTAGAATGAAGTTATTCATCATTCAGCAGAAAACTGAATTCACAGTTAAGTTTTGTTATGCAAAGTGTAATGTATATGCAATGTATATGTAATGACGACATATACAGTCTGCTAGATGTGTAGCACTTAATTTATCTAAAAGGGAAATATAATAGAGTTTGGAGAATGTTTATGATATTATTGCATATGTTGATCTGTTTTAAACAGCTCTTAAGAGGTAAGCCATAGATCAAGATGCCTAAGGCCTATTTTCATTTATATATTTAATTTGTTTATATTGCCGCTACATTTGATAACAGTCCAAATAACATTACGTAGTTGTTTCTGTATGTGACCCTTTTAAAACTACACTATCAGACAGGTAATTTTGTACGTGCAGTTGAGAACAAACTAGAATGCACTAAGAGTATCTTTTTCACTAGCAATTTGCCATCTAATTTCAGGGTAAAATAAATGTATTTTTTCTAAGGAACCTTTTTTTAGAATTTTTTTTCTGGTTAGTCAGCAGGAGAAGATAGTAACTGACATACATTTTATTTGATATAAATGTGCTTCACCACTTATTTTGCCTGGCAAGCAAATATACGAAACTGGGATCTTCTCAGGCTCCCATTATTTTCTCAGTATAACTACAATATTTGGGCTGTTTCCATGTCTTGGGCAACATTTTAACTAATGGATATCTTCCCAACTGAAGTTAAATGGAAGATAATTCCCAATAAGAGCCAAAATATCTCCCAGATGTCCCATTTGGTTTGAATGCTTTCTCACTGAAGCATGCAGGCTGGATGGTGTGTTGTGATCTGTGATGGAATTTGAAAGATCATCTTCCCTCATGTCTCCTCTTGTCTGGATGCCAAGAGACCTGAACAAATGATGCTTCCTAACTTGTGAGCCTTGTTTTGGTGTACCATCAGCTTTGTGATGTTTTTTTTCCATTGCTCAGTTCTCCAGTAACTCAAAAACTATTTAACAGTCACTGAGTGATGAATGGGTTTGAGAAAATGCTGATAATTGTAAGGTTAACAACATAGCTAAAATTCTGCCTCTGGTAAGTTCAGAATAACTACTTTGCAGGTAAAATATACAATAAAATACATAAAGCATAGCAACTTGCAGTAGACACGTACAGGGAGTTCACAAGTTGTTAGTCACAGCGTGACTGTCACCATGCCGAATGGGCATTTACACTTGTAAATGCAACAGAGTTAGGCCACAGAACTGCAGCAGATCCCACAAAGCATCCTGAAGCTTGATTTGTGATTTGAAAGGGTCAGTATGGGATGGGTTCAAAGATTTAGAACTGATCTGTTTCTTGTTGGTACATTACAGCATGTAGCAGCTTCTTCCATGATTCTCAGTTGCTGCAACTACTTTTCTACAGCTGTAGATTTTTTTTACGTGTATCTTTAGTTATTTTTAGAAGCAAGTGTAACCATAAAATCAGAACTTAGGCAGTATTGATGGGGTTTCTGATTTTGAGATTTGGCCAGGCTGGTTTACAGTTTCTATGTTGGTGTCCAGTCGTGGTTTTTTCACCTTGTGGATCGGACGTTTGCTGCCTGTTTTGTATCTTTTTTAAACTAGCAACATTCTGGATTAACATTCTGTATTTCATATTTAAGTGAACATATGCAGTGTTTGTTGGCTCGGTGTGTACACAGGCGACTTTGCAGTTCTCTCTGTAGCACTCTCCTAAGGAGTTTGCTCCTGTAGCTTTAAGCCTCGCACAGCTCTGCAGCTGCAACCACTGGGGTTGTTCCTGATGTTCCAGTCCTACAAGTCTCTCTGCAGCTGAACCTTGCCCAGTTTGGGGAGGCTGGCAAAGATTTCAGTCAGGGCTTGCACTCAGTGCAGAGATTTGTTCATGGAGGAAATTGTAGAGTGGATTTAAAAAGTTCTTGGAGCAAATCTTCATGCATATGTGTCTGTGTGTGCAATGCAGCAAGAAGAGTTCTAGCCCTGCTGAAATATTCTTTAGTTTTATCATGATTGCCTTTGTTTGGTCACTGTTCATTGCTTTCAGTAGCAGTTATGTTGGCAGTGGTGATCACCTGCAGCTGAGTGTGGTAGCACTTTTTGTGGTAGCTTATATTTATCCATACCTAGTCACATAAGCTGTTTGGGGACAGAGCTGCACTGCACAGTTTTCTTAAGTACTGCTGTAATTTGGACTCAGTGGCAGAGAGGGTGCCTCAGTGGAGTGCCCTGCCTTCTGCTTGTGCTGACTGACCCTGCTGTGAAAAAGCAGCAAGAGGAGGAAAATGCCAAGGTTTTCAAACACAGTGAAGGAAAATCGTATTTCTTATGGTGATTAGCCTCTCATATAGTTGTTTGGGGTGGTTGGAAGAAGACTTAAATTCACAGATTTCAACTCTGACTCATTTCCATAGAAATCAGGAGGTCACAAAAATACTGTGTCAAGCTCAAAGTCTTGTATGTAAAATGTACCTTCTTGTAGTCAATATATGATGAACCAGGGGGGTTATTTGCTCGTGTTGTCTGGTCCAAATGGTTATTTGGTTATTTACTGATTTCTGAGCCTGCTGAAAGCTGTGCAATGCCTTATCAAGCAGGCTTGAGAAGCATAGTACTGCAAATGTCTAACATGGTCCTCAAAAGGGTGTAGAGTCCCACTTGCTATTCTTGTAGATTGATTTCTGGCATCTGAGCAATCAGTGATGAGTCATTTATTCATATATAGAATAAATATGCTTCTCAAGGGGTAAGCCCGTTTTTTTGTCCCCATAAAAGAAAACACAATAATTTCTTTCTTCTGCCTCTGATGCAGAAAGCTGTGCTGTGTGTACTTTTATGGTTGGATCTTTCCATAATCCTTATTCCATTAACATTTCTTTGTTAAGTGGGATTCTGTTTTGGATGTTGGACATTGTATATGGTGCTAGCATTTCTCAGGAATGAAAAAAAGAACATGTTTTTTCTTCTGAGAAGAAGTCCTAAAAACTGGAACTGAGGAGCTTGAAGTGGATTCTTCATGTGCTTTTTATCTTCCTTCCTGTGTTCTCTGAGCATTTTCATCCTGGACCAGCACGGCCCATAATGGTGTCCATTTAAGCCATATGGAATGCAGATACCCTTCTGACAGGAGATTGCAGGGGGCTGTCATCCCATTTTACTTAGAACAGTGTTCAAGCAGTGTTTATATGGCAAGCTTCCAAAACGTAGATGATTTTAAGTGCAGAGCAAAGAAAGGTCCATTATGTTCTACTGTTTCTTTGGAGCTAAATTTTCATTTCTTTCCCCGTGTTTCCTTTTCAGCCTGTTTGATATGGGAGGAGAGTATTACTGCTATGGCTCAGACATCACCTGCACCTTCCCTGCCAATGGAAAGTTCACTGCTGACCAGAGGGCTGTCTACGAGGCGGTGCTGAAGGCATCGCGGGCAGTGATGAAAGCAGTCAAGCCAGGTAAAAGATCAGTGCCTGTCAGCAGGAATTGAGAGGTTTGGTAGCAGCATTCAGGCTGTCAAGTCAATTATGTTTGCATTTTAGAAAGTGCTGGAAGGGAACAAAATGATAAAATTAATTTCCGTGGTTAAGCAGCTCCTGGTATATAGAGGTAGGATACGCAGCATTTTCCATATACTTTTAAAGACATAACATAGAAACAGTTATTAACATGATTAATAAGATTAATTTAATTAATAAGATTAATTTAATTTTTTTAAAATTCTTTTCATATAAGGGTGACAGTTGTTACTCAGATGTGTCTTTACACTGACAGCCATCTTTGCAGGAAGCTTATGCCCAATGCTGAAGTCAGAGTTCAAGTGAACACGTTGTACTTCAGTTTGTTTTAAGCATTTTCTGTATTTTATGTGTAAGCACAATAGAAATTTTCTGTTGAAAAAAGGGATGAAGTGTGCATTTTTGGGAAGGGTAATTAGCCTTAAAAAGCTTTCAGAAGCACTGGCTATTGGGTACTTCACTGTATGCCTTTAAATTGCAGGCAAACTGATTCATCAAATACACATTTTCATTGGAAACAACTATCTGGCTTAATGAAAGCCTTATTTTTCTCCCATTCTGCTTTCAGGCCAACAAATAAATGTTTTAGAGCTAGCTGCTGCTGTGATTTTGAGTATGTCACTGGTGAAGGTACTTGAGCATTTCTCAGTATTACTAATGGAACATCTTCGAGAAGAATGTACTCAATGCACAAAGCACACTTATCCTTTAAATATGCCGCATTAGTCTTCAGTCATCAAGCCTTGAGTGCATGTGCTGTCTGCATTGCCAGTCGGAACAGATGCAGTTTTCCTGTTACACACGCTGGCAGCAGCACCGTTTATTTCAGCAGCTTGGAAGGGAGAAATAACACTTGACGCTTCTCTGCAAAATGAGACTAGATATTTTGCTATTTTAATAACAATATGCATTCTTCATCATCTTCTGTTCCTCCACTGAAGACTCGTCCCTATTCCTCTTCACAGTTTGCGTTGCATTTCAGTGTCACCTTTAATTTCATGTAACATTTTTGGCAGTATTTCATGCTAATAAGTTGCAGACTGTCTTCAGAATTTGAGAGCTAATATGATGTGCTCAGGATAGTGGGGAGAATTTTTCAGTTTGCTGAACACTTTATTTACAGTGTCAGAAAATAGGGATGTACTAAGGTGAGTATTTCTGAGAAGTAGTTGCAAGGGTCTTTTACTAGCTTTGGGAGCTTGAGATCCACAGACAGATGAATCATTCTTAATCTCTGGCAGAAAAAGGGACTGAACTTTCTGTTCTTACTGTTGTCTTGTATGTTTAGAAGAATGGTGCAAATGTGTTTACACTCTTCATGAGACCAGTAGTCATGAATTTTGTATCTATAGAAAATACTCTGTGGACTGGTTCATTGGTTTCGTTCCTTTTGTACTTCAGAGTGCAATGAAATGCAACCTGGACTCTTGAATTGCAGATCCAGTTAGAGTCCTGTAACATGCAGAAATATTCGCCATCTGAAAAGTCTGCTTTTTAGGCCCTTTTTAAGATAACCTAGAAGACCAGCATACTGAAAAAGAAGAAATGGAAACACTGACCTTTGTAGTATGGTTAGTGTCACATACTTATCAGGCTGCTGAGAAGCCCCAGAGTCCCTCAAGGGGCTGATGCAAACTGATGCATTGTCACTGCTGTCCAGAGGGAGATGTTTCAGGGGGAGAGGCTGCAGCCTCCTTAAACAAACCTAATCTGCGAGCTCCTTGATGAAAGCACTAGGATCTGCTCCTGGGGAAGCCAGGTACTATCACAGAGGGGAGCAGGAAACGATGACGTGAATTCAGCTCGCAATTGTCTCTTCTCCTGTAATACTCTCTGTAATACTTTGGGTCTCCAAAAGAAGAGGCAGAGCAGCTTGCAGGATTAGAGGCACTAAATTTAAAATCCAGAACCATCATGTTTTAGTGAGATTTTCTGGATTACGGAGCCCATGTTAATTTTGCTGTTATTTTTGTTAGTCTTCATTTCCCAGAGTTCCTAAGATCAAAGCCAGCCGAGTGACTGGTCAGGTGGCAGGAGCCGTTCCTGGAGCAGGCTGAGCAAGAGTGGGCACAGCACAGTCAGCAGCTGTAGGAAATGGTGCTTATCTCCAGCTGCAGAAGTGGGGCCTTAATTGTGCCTTGTGGCAAAGGGTCACAGGGGACATATATTGGTTGTCATCAGCATGTTAATGATTCCCGGGGTCCTTCTGACTGCAAGATAGGGAGCGAGCACTGCAGGGAGAGTCACTGACCAAATACTGGGTTACATAACTGTGTTTACAGAAGGACACAGCTTGCTAGCAACCTTAAACATTCTATATAGGTGTGTGTAATTCAGAGATTTGCATTTCTTTTTTCAGTTTGGCTCTCATGTGAACCTAATTAACTTCTGAGTGAAGGTACTTTCTGAGAGATAATAGACCTCCTGATAATTTTGTTTATATTTCTATATCCAAACAGCTGTTATAATTTTAAAAATACTCCAAAACATTGTATTTCATTATAGAGAAGCATTCATCTGACTACATTCTCTGCATGGTCCAAATGTACAACCAGCTCTAATCATTTATATGGGTCTCCTTACCTTATAACTGCAGGAACAGAATTCCTTCTGCAAGGCAAATAATATATTCTGAAAGTTGAGAAACACTCTCTGTGGGATTATAGCCCAAGTTCAGTGCAGTTGTCACAACTTCTGCCACAAACAAAATCTGTTTAAAATAAAAGGGGAAGAAGACTTATTCAGTCTTGCATAAGCAGCAGTTTTGAAACCACTGAACATGGAGCACTGATGAATCAGTGACGCTTGTTACTGAAGGGAAAGTCAAAAAATTAGCCCACTTGTGTGGCAGTGGGCTAATTGTCTTCCCTGCAAAGTCAAGCCTGTGATCCAAGATGTCAGAGAGGAGTGTTGCATTTCTACTTAGGGGATGTTCTTAATGGTGTCAAGTGCATTTGCATTAAATTTCCTCTTCCACACAACTAAAATACAGGGGCAAATGTGCAGAATATTGACACTTTCATTTCCTTCAATGGCTGAGGCATCGTCTGTTTCTTTCTCAGAACAGTGATTTGAGAAACAATTTGCTTTACAGAGGTATGCTACATAGAAAGAATAGTTTAAAAAGAGTGAAGTTGTAAAGCCACGTGTCTCAGAGTATTCCAGAAGTTAGTGTCCTAATTTGTCTCACTTCTGCATTCTTTTTTAATCTCATTAGATTTGCCAAAGGTTGAGGCACATTAAATGCAGTCCTGGAGCACATTTCCCAGTTTACTTTCATCTGAAATGAATTCAATTCATGCATTTCAAAATTCCAGCGTGCAAACAAAAACACAGTAAGTGGGGACAACCAAGAGATTTCACCTCCAAGGATGATTGGAATTAAATGTTCCATTCATTGCTTCTCCCTCTGCTGTCTTCACACAACGCATATAACAGTAAGAGCTGAGCTAATGAGTAGCTATTCAGTAATTTAGTTTAACCTTTTGTTCGGTGCACGGCCTGGAGCTGTTTATTGCCTACTGTTCAAAACCTGCTCTGAATCCAAAATTATCAATGTCCTCACCATTTTTTCTCAGTGTTCATCATAACAGTACACGGGTGCTGGGCAGGCAAGTAAGTTTGCTTGCACTGCATCTTAGTGATGTGCAAGTGTGCAGCAGTCTCCCTTCTGCAGGCAGGGGCCAACACGCTAGAGAAGTTAATGTAACAGCTATTGACTCATTTGGGATTCCAAGACTGAAATTCATCAGACTCAAGATCTTTTTTAAGGGAGTTGAACATTGCTGTTGCTCAAACCCCAGCTGTTTTGACCTCTGTTACAGTTGTTCAGTGCCCAGCCTTTCTGCAAATTACACTCCAGATTGTCAAGCAAAACTCTGGTAAAATGAAAGAAAATTATTAATGAAAAAATGTAAAATAAATTTAAAAAAACCCCTGTGTTTGAAGCAAGTTGCTTAGCATCCTGCTGGGAATCTGAGTCTGGTGCAGGAAAGGTTGCTAATTCCCAGAGGCAACTTTTAGGTGCATTTGCCATGGCTGCCTGCTTGTGAAGTCTCTTGAGTTTTTTCCTGCTTGTTTTCAGCTTTTGTAACAGATGGAAGAGGAGTTATATAAGGAACAGGTATCTTCAGTGGTTTATCAGGAGCTGTACTTGCCTTGAAGGTTGGAATCTTCTGGAAACAAGGTAGCCCTAGAAGTAACTGAATTTGGGGCTTCCTATGGATTTGCATCTTGTAGTTGGTGGGAAGCTTTGCTTGGTCTGGTGGAAGCTTTTCCACTGGTACTTCTGAGGCTCTCCTCCATGTGAATTCTCCTGTCTCTAGTAACACATGAATGGATGTTGCAGTTTTGCTTGCATGAGGTCTTTTATCCTTTAGCCAGATGCCTACATTGCAAAACATGGCCCTGGGTCTGTTCCTCTGGTGAGTGTCATTGGAAGTTTCTCTAACTTTTTTAAGATTTTACTGTAGGACTGTAATAGGCAGCATCATCAAAAAGGCCTTGGTACTATTGAGATCCTATGTAAAAGAGTAGATGTTCATGTAACTGAAGGACTGAACCATAACACCTCAGCACCAAGGGTCCAAGCAAAGCTCACACAGACTGTGTCAGTTGATATTGCTCAACTCTGGAGTCCTTGATGCTATAACCATAAAATTACTGCTTTTAGTGTAGCTCTCTCCCGCCCCTCTAATTGCCCAGGCTTAAAAAAACAAGCTGTGGTGGAAAAAAAGTATTGCATAGCACACCCTCAGTGGGCATAAGGCTGCTGAGCGCAGTGGTGAAGGGCTGGGTGCGAGGTCTCGGCTCTGACGTCTGTAGCACCTCCAGTGGACACCTCTCATGGTAGCAGTTGAAAGCCTGAACTGCAGGAGTAGATTAGACTCTTTTGTGAGCAAGTTGGACATGTCTGTTGATAGTGGAAAGATCTGAAGGATTAGAAAGGGCACATGTGCATGGTTCTCAAACCTGTCTCATTCCATTCTTTATCCTAGTTGCATAAGTTAGGTCCAGTGTCAATGTGTTAGCTTTGTTATCCATCATTTGTCACTGGGTACACCTGGGAGACCAGTATTGCGTGCTCTTTGGAATTAATATCAATCTATTTGAAAAAAAATGTGAAATAATTTGTTTTGCTGTAAGTCCCTCTCTGAAACCTCAAGAAAACAATTTGTTGAAGAAATATGTGGCAATGGGGAACAAAGACGACAGACCCCCTTGTACGTCCAAAGAAGATTCATTTATTGTCAGAAATCACCCCCTTTTTATATCGTTAATTCCGACCGAACCTACCCGAAACCAAACCAAAGCCCAGCAGAGCTTAACTGAAGAAGGGCACCCATTGGCTGGCACAGCTGCACTGCTGCTGCCCACGCATCCTGTCACCCAATCAGCTTCCCGTCCATACGCTGTCCACGCGCTCCTCCAGCCAATCACAATCTCGCTTCCAACTGTCACTCAACTGACTCTCTCCTCACTCGCAACTGCCTCTCATCCCTCGAGCGCCCTCCGACCGTCCGGCCTGCAGCTGCGCCTTTCCCACGGCCTTAGCCATTGTAACGATGTAACCCCATACTCTACATCATCATGAGCTACCGTTCAAGTTAACCCTACTCTGAGCCAGAGTACCCTCACGGTATCCCTCCTGGTATCCCTCCTAACCTGAATCCGTCCATGCTGTGTTGCGAAACATGCACATGGAAATGCCAGTGATAGAGGCAGAGGAGGTGCTGATGAGGATCAGTGCCCGTGTGCTCAGTTCGGGCTCTGCCCAGGGCACGTAGTGCTGCCAGCCCTCGGGGAGTGCTGTGCTGGAGTGTCTCTGTGTGAAGTGCAATCATTGCTAGCCCAGCTCTGGGCACCACTGTGTTCTTGGACCAAGGTGTAACTGTCAGTGGTACATACGAGTCCAGTAGTGTTGGGGAACTTTCTGTGGAGTGGCTTCGCTTTTATTCTTCAGCAAATGACTGTGTATTTATACCATGTGCAGCCTCTCAAGTGATTTCTGTTATTTATTGTTCAGGTTATTATCTTAAGCATTTAGAGAATATTAATAATTTCAGTTCTATAAATTTAATTCCTAGTTGATGAGGACAGTATGGTTGCTACATACAGAAAGTTTCTACGTACAGTTTCTGTTTGTAGAAACATTGAAGTTTCTGAAATATATTAAGTTGCTACTGTGATGAGAAGAACTGAAAAGGAAGTATGCCTATCTCTCAGCTTTGCAATTAGAACTATTTTGGATTAATGCACTAGAGCATAAACAGAGTCTTTCAGATTAATGTGCTAAATATTGGAGCAATCACATACTTTCCATCTTCATCCTTTTGCAATTGCATACGGGAACCTCCAAGCATTACTCTCTGTCTTCTCTGTAGACTGATGGAAAATCACAGGAGAAAGGGAAGGAAGGGAGCTGGTTGTGCTCAGCATGCCTGGTACTACTGCAAAATCTATGTTTTAAAAAAATAACAGGAAAAACTTTTTTTCAGTCTTGTAAATTGTATACATTAATATTTGGGGTGCAAGGAAGAAGGAATTAAAACACCTCACTCTGTAAGGCCTATTGTTCTAAATTCCAGTTTCAAAAAAAGATCTCCTTGTCTAGCAAACTGCTCCCAAGGAACAGTTGAGTAAGGCTACATTGGCAGCCACTCAAGTCCCTATCTCTACATTTTTATGATTTGAAGAGCTTGTGTATATAGAGTCCCCATTGAATCAAAATTGCATTCAGACATTAGCTATGCAGCTGGGAATATTTGCTGATTGATGTTTGTTTGTTTTGATAAAATGAAAAATAATAATTAGGTCCAAATATACACATAAGTTGTTGTTCATCATGTCAGTTTATGTGCAGCGTGAATTCCTCCTCAGGATACTGACATTACCACAGGGTTTCCCTATAGAATTTGTATCTCTGCATTTTTTCAAGTTGGAGCTTATCTTACATGCATATCCCCAAGTTCTGCGCTTTACTATCCAAGACAGTGAGTATTGTTTTGCCTCTGGCTTTCAGGCTTTGCTTTTCCAATAAATGCTTTTGAGAAACGTCTTGAAGAAAATCTCCATCCCAGGGCTAACATCTCTGATAACACAAGATGGAGGTTTCTCCATTTTAGGACTGGAAAATTCCTTGTGTATGGTTTTCCTAGAAATCCAGTTTCACTTAAAGATATGGGTTCTTTAAGCTCTTAAATCTTGTCTTCCAGGATCAAAGATCAGACTTTGCAGATTTCATTGATTCCAGGATTGCCATATAATCTTTGACCAAGAAAGTGCAGTCAAGTACACTTCAAGTACAGTCAAAAACATTTCAGGCAAAGAAGTAGACCCACATGTCAAGCAAATAAAAGATCCTTTTATTAAGCATGTAGATACCAGCTGATCCTCAGAGCCTACCAGAAATGGGTACCCTTCTGCTGTAGATGCTAAATAAATGCAAAGTAAGTAGTTCTCAAAAGACTCAGGTGTTTTGAGATAGAGAGACCAAGGGGAGCAGGCTGGAACAGCCAGTGAGCACAGGCCAGCAGTGTCTGGCTTGGAGTTCAGAAAGTTCTCTGTAGCTGATGGTCCCTCCTCTGTCTTTGCTCCAGGTGCCTCACTGGGTCAAGTCTTGCATTTTGCAGTTGAGAGTAGGTGTTTGAAGGTGTTTCTCTAATGTTAGGAGCAACCCGTCCGCTCTGTCATTTCTTTTCCATGTTCAGACAATTTTGAAATGAACAATTTGACATACAGAATGATTCAGAGGGGGGCCCTTCAGTAGGTCTGACTGTGAGGACTTCCTTTGAAGACCAGCAGAAACAGTCCTTGGGAGATCTGTAGGATGGAACATCACAGGTGCACCGTGAGCCACCTGCCATAGGCAGCCTGGAAAGCAGGCTCAGTGTGTTACTGTGGGTGACTGCTGCGTCCTGCTGGAGTTTGAGCGTCGGCCGCTCCTGGTTTCCTCTTGGTACAAGAGGATGTGTATTTGTAGGTGCAGGATGCAGAACAAAGTTAATCCCATGTGGTCTTTGTCCTCTGGGCAGCTGTAACTGCACAAGAGTTGAGCTGCTCTATGAAATTCTGACCATTTTTTGTGCATTTCTCCTGATTTCTTCAGATTGTCTTTAGTGGCGTTAACTTCTTAACTGCTTTGCAGTGGAGGGGTTGTCTTAGCTAGTTTTCCAATGTACAGTCTTCCAAGGAATGTTATGAATTAGGACAAAACGAAAAAGCCACTTTATATTTTAATGTTTTGCCTCCTTCCTGTTTGCCTGATGCTAAAGGATTGAAGTAGTAAATCTGATGGGGATAGAGGGGTGAGCCCAGGGACTATAGAGGGTGAATGGTCTGTATTTTAGTACAGCAGAATGTAGATTTTAGATGGTGTGTCCTCCTTTGGTACCTAAATATTGAGGCACAGTTCTTTCAGTGAGACTTGCAAGGGTAGGTAGGTTTAGTGAACCACTACCAATTTCATAAATAACCTATTTAGACAACAAAAAATGCTGTGATTTCAATTCAAAGTAGCAGTATGATTCCCTGTTCTATTTTGCAGTAAAATGCCTCTAACAAAGAAGGAATAGTGGAGAATCCCGCTCAGGTAGAATAGTACTAAGACCAAAGATTAAAATAACTCAGTTGAAGAACTGTTTAATTGAAAACTAATAGCTGGAGTATATATTTGGCATAGCAGATCATATTACCAGCAGATGTTTCTGTTATTAAGTTGAGCAGAGTTGTGTTCAGCAACATATGCAAATTCAAAATTTGCAGCTTCACAGGTTACTGCTTCTTTTCGTCCACAGCAGTTCTATAACTTCTTTACAATTCAGATTTATTTTTGATTTTTAATACTGCTTTAGAGTAATTGGCACTGTATCCAACTAGGATTGAAATCTATCATACTTAAAGAAAATAACTGTAACTGTGTTACTAGTATTTATCCTCCCAAGTACAAGGTTCTTACTCACATGCAATGGGTGTTTTTTGTATGGAAGTCATTTTGAGTTTTATTTTGTATAGTCCAGAGTTGTGCTTAGTAGAAGACCATGTGGTCATGCTTCTCTGTTGTGCTATACAAAAACAGTAGCTGATTTTGGTGAATTTTTAAAAAGAAAGTAAACTGGAATTTTTGACAATAGCACAACAGGGTATGAGAGCACAATCTGTTTTACAGTTTGTATAATTTCAAGATGCCCATATGAATTATTCCCATTCAGATTGTCATGTTTTAGTCAAAGCACTGCTGATCATTATTAATCTGCTGTAATATCTGCAGCAAAACAGTTCTTCTCAGAAATTAAGTATTAATGACAGAAGTTGAAGATTTTATGCCAGTTCCTCTGAAGAACAAATGCTTTTAGGGCATGTTGTAACCAGTACTTGATATTCACCAATCTTGCTGAACGACACCGCAGTATTATTTTTTCCCCCTTGCTGTTTAGAATGTGTTATTGTGCTGAAAGACAGACTGGAAAGTAAATCTTGTCAATGTGTGTTTTTAAAAGCTGTTTGTAGTCTGCTCTCTCTCTCTTCTCTATTGAATGGAGTTGGCTGTACTTTTTTGCTGGCATTAATGTTCATCAGTTAATGAACAAACAAAAAATTGAACAAAAGCTGGATACTGACTCTCTGGGATGGACCCAGCAAAGGTAGTACAGCTTTCTGTGGTACGTTAATTCTGGATTTGTCAGTATGAATGGTTAAGGTATTGCTACTAATTTGGAAATAAAAGCAGAAGGCACTAAAGGATGCATAGACAATACCGACAATGAAGTTGAAATTCTTGATTCTTTCAAGATATTACATAAAAATGGTGTGATTGATTACTGGAGCTATCATCGTTGGTCACGTAACCTAACCTTGTCCAGCACAGCAGCAGCCTACGGCAAGAGGTGAAAGAAAAGGGAGTATTTTCTGCCATCTTCAGTAGATCCTGCAGGCCCTCTGTGAAAGCAGCAATCTGTTGAAGTGCGAGATCTCTGACTGCAAACCTGGGAGCTGCTCTTCCTGCTGTGGCAGATGGGAGCTGCCCCAGGGACAGTGACCACTGCAGCATTCAGAGGCCTAAAATAATGATGAGTTACTCCCAACGGTATAAAACCAGGCACTTTAAAACCGTTGGGTCTTTCTGCCCTGAAGTCCCTCTCATCTCAAGATACCTGAGCAGCGTCTGCAGGAGCTGCGATGGTTCAGGGGCAAACCTGCAGCTTTCCAGCTCAGCTTAACGTGGATTTTTTCACTACTTTCGGGGATTCTTCAAAGATGTGGCTTGCACAAGCAAATACATTTAAATATCTTTACAGACTCAGCCTAAATTGGCTGCAGGTTTTTTAGCCTTTCTGTACTGAATGGGTTATGGTTTAAGGCTTTTTTTTTTTTTAAATCCTTTTTTCCTAATTGTAGCACACTGTATATGGTAACGTTGTACTATTCTGGTTTTAATAGTGACTTTGGGGGAATAAGCTGCCTGTACCTTGTCTGATTTTTAGTACCTGCACTGATTTTCTCACAGTTCAGTGTTCAGGAATTGTGCTTGTTATACATTGTAATTTGAGGAGAAGTGCAAAGTTCACAAGTCCTTCAATCTTAACACTGCATCAGCTGTAGCTGTCAGAGTGCAAACCTGCTAGACATAAATTTTGCTGTTTGCCCTGAGTCTTATCTAAACAGAGTCTTTTCTGAGCTTCAAAGATTGGTAAGTTTCCACACCGCAATCACTCCCTCCAAGCACTTCCTTCATTCTGTCAATCTTTTTCCTTTTTTCCTCTTCAACATTCACCTATTTGGAAGGAACATGCTGTAAAATCCGTAGTGTCTGCCAGGACTGCTCAATCCCAGTGCTGCATCCAGACATGGAAAAAAATCCCTCTTCTTGCTCCACATCTGCATCTATTCATATGGCTTTTCTTACTGTTTCTGCATGGCAGAATGTTATCCTCTTGTTGCTTCTGATGTGTGACAGCTCATCTTGTGCAGGGTTTATAATTGGGAAGATGGACTGCATAAAACCTCTATCCTACTCATGCAAAAGGAAAGTCACAGTACAGCTGAATAGCACAATGCTGTTCAGCCTTTTGAAGAAGTCCAAATTTCAGAGATGATGAGGAGCAATCGCTGTTTCCCTCCAGTAACTTCCATCCCTATAAGGCAGGTACAATGGAGGGAATAGAGGGATGACTACTGAAGGAGTTCATCCTGGTTTGGAGCTGTGGCACTAGGACTCAAGGCACTGGGCAGGGTCAGGTCTAGTAACCCCTGCAGTCAGAACTGTGGGTGTTTGCAGTTGTGACACAGCAGCAAACTCTGTCTAGTTCCTTTTTGGGCTGGGAAAGTTAACAGGCTCTTCACATTGTATGGCAGCCAGTTGCAGTCATGCCACAGCTGTAAAATACAGTCTAAAATTGCATCCCTGAATTAGGCATCCATGTGGCTACCTAATGCTCACCCTGTGAGCTGTGTGGTCATCTACACAGGATGTGAAGCTTTGAACAGCTTCACTGTGGCCCAAACATTGCCAGAGTACAGCATTTGGGGGTTTTGCCCCATGGCAGAGTTGCCTTACTTGGTGCTGCAAGGCACCAAGTTCAAAAACAGAGCAACTACTGAATATTTCATGTAGTGGGCCAAAAAGAAAGCATGAAAATCACAAATATGACAACTGTTTCTCTAGCACCCAAGTGAAGAGGGAAAAGATAATTGGTTTTAGTATTTAAATTGTTTTGGTTTGTTTTTTAAACAGGGTCTGATTGGAATTTCTAAAGACCTATTGTTTTATGTCTGATATGGTCACTGCCAGTTGGCAGATTTTAATCTGTTCCAGTGGGTTGCTGGCTGGACTGGGATTGTGTGTTCTGTCTGCATTTCAGTGGCACTGCCAGGGGACATTGGGCCTTTTGCCCTTGTCTATGGACACTTGGAAATTAAATGTAGCTTAACCTTAGTACAGTTTGGGGAGAAGTTACTACAACCTTGCCATACTCCTTTTTTTAGTAAGATTGTGACATCTGTGTTGGCAAAAAACCCCCACCCTACAACAACAAAAAAAACCCTGTTAAATCATTTGTGGTTTAATCATTGTCACATTACAACCACAAAGTACCCTAAGTAGTGGCCAAAAAAATCCTGTTAGGCCTTTTCAGAGTACTTTCTGACCAAAGTGGCTAAATACCACACAGTAATTCTAAATTATTTTTGTATGCTGTTTCTGCTTTATGTTCTCAAATGGCTTCTAACAAAACTTCAGATAATAATCACTGGGATAAAAGACCAGTGAGTTAACAGCAACTGAGGAACAGTTTATAGTGTGATGTGTTATAGCAACTCATCTTTTTAATTCTACTGTTTAAAAATTTATGGTATATTCATCAAAAGATAGGAATGCTTTTGATTTCTGGTTTCACTAGAAACATTTCTTGGGGGGGGGCAAAGAGGGCACAAAAATCTCCTCCATTGGTGTGATCAAAGAAGTCAAAGATTATTGCAGAGATCCTTATATGATGTTCCAGAGTCCTTAAACCTGGTGTTTTATTCTGAAATTTTGTGGGGTTTGGCAGATAATCAGAGAGGAAATATTTTCAAGAAAGTAAAATAATATTAATTTTATCTTTCTCCTTTCTTTCACAGTAATATCTAAAAGTATCAAATAGCATTTAGCTTTATGGGGATACATTTAAAAAAATTTTTTTGGCAAACAGTGCATTAAGTTTGCCATTTTTAAGTGGTACCTCACACATCTGCAAACCTCTGCTATACTGTTTGCATGGTGTCTGTAAACTAATAACCTCCCTAGTTTTTTGTTGTTTAATTAATCCATGGTCTGTTTTATTTCATTATTGGACATCTCCAGTGTCTAGTTACTGCTGTGCAGTTCATTCACTCTGTATCTTGAGGAATCTCAAGTGCTTTGCTTGCTGTAAAAGGTGAGTTTTGACCTGACCTCTCTCCTAAGCACGTGCTGCATGGCAGGTAACAAATCACAGCCTAATGAGCATTGGGAACCGAGCTTTCCTGGGGAGCCAGTTGCTGGTTCAGTGACCTGTATTACCCAGTATCTCATTTGGCAGAGAATTAAGAAGGGAGCAGACACTTCATCAGCAGATTTTCCTGAGTACAGACTCATTTTGGTGCAAGCTGTCAAAGTCCAAGGACCCTCCAATCTGGCTTTTTAAACCTCATCTGTCAATGGACTATAATTGATTTATAAATTGGCTTAAAGATAATAATGGAAGTAACCTTTCTACACAAAAAACATGTCTGCAACTACCATAAACGTTCTTACACAAAAAGCATGTCTGCAACTGTGATAAACTTCACGAAAGCTTAAAAATGATAGTCCTGAATAATACATGAGTAAAACATCCTAGGGAGCAATTGGTGGTGGGAGGTTAGTGACAGCCCGTATTGCAGAGCAGTCAGCCACTGAAGTAACTCACACACCTGATGATAGAGGCACTTGTGTGGAAGTTGTTGTTGTGGGGTTTTGTTGGATTTTAACTGCTTTTTCTCCCTACAAGAATGCTAATACAGTGTTTGACGTCTTTTGTCAGCCTGTGGCAGGGCACAGGGCTCTCCGCTGGACCCCCAGTAATCCAAAAGCTGAAGTGCCTGAACATTAAGTAGCCTCCATGCATTGAGGATTCTTTGTACAAAATGTTCATTCAGCACTGTTTAGGCAGTGTTCTTTTTCTTCACGTCTGCAGTCTGTTGGGCAGATTGTTCCCTGGCTGCCCGCAGGCTCTTCTTTGTTGTTGTTTTCTTTAACATGCTAAAGCTGTGCACACATGGATGTGTGCATAGAGATCTGAGCAGAACATAGACACCTCTGGGCTGTAACAGAGGGACTCACGTATTCTCACTGCAGGTCCTCGTGGCATTTCCAGATTGTTGAGTTGCATATCATGTGAGAATACAGAAAAATTCTGTTCATGGCTTCTTACCAAGTTGTCAGCTTGATGAAGCTATCAACTCTGATATTTAATTTTTCCTCCTTTCTCTGCTTTTTGCAATTATTGGAAGTTCAGTATCTACAAGGGAAAATTAGATTAGCAGAATTTAATGACTTCTGCTGTGTAACTATACTTGCTAGTTATCTTAATGATACTTGAGTGCAGGCATGCCAGTCAGTCCCAGAGACAGCTGGGCATGCACAGGCCATTGTATTATAAAGATTTCAATTGCTAGATAAAACTAATACAATTTTAGTTTTAAAATAAATTTAAAGCATCATATATTTGTTTACTCTATAATAAATGTATAAAACATATTAATATACTTTTGTATAAAATGGACAAAGACATCTTCCTTGAATTATGGTTGTTCCCTTTTTCAGTGGATTTTTTTCTATACTTTAAGTAGTTGCCTTACTACTGTAAAATAGTTTTTTCTCTTCACAAAATTAATGTTTTTAATATTATAAGGGTAGTAGGAAATGTTTGAAGATTTGCATCTAGATCCTCTTTCTTTGTCAAATCACCTGTTTAAGAAATGGGTAGAAATCTGTTTGAACCTTATTATTAAAGTTTATTCCTAGCATGATGGGAATCCTCTCATATCAAACAAGACGAGGATATCACCATTTTTTAAGTGAAGACCAGAAAAATCACTCCACTTAATTCACTGTCTCTAGTCAGCTCAAAATATCTTCCTATTTTGTCTTAGCACTCAAGTAATAGTCTGTGTATGAGTGATTCATCCAGGGCTTGTAGGTTGTGTCTTGGAGGGGGGTGGCCTAATGCCACCACCCCATAGTCATAATAGAATAAAGCATGAAGCCAGACAATAGAATAGAATGTGCAATTTATCTATAAACCCTTTGCTTTTTAATTAAGACTATTTGAATACCTATTTATTTGTAAACCAAGATTTGTATTATTTAGCAAGGTGCCTCCAGCAGAAGCTTAATTTCCCTCTGCTCAGAGCTGCCCCTGTGGTGTCTGCAGCTCCAGCAGCATGTGGGAGAGAACTGGAGCTGGCATATTTCATATGTCTAGCAAAGCTCATGGCACTGGCTAGATAATAAAAGTCTGGTCCAGAGTAATTTAGCTGGGCTCTGTCTGAAGCACTGCCCTAGCTCCAGGAGAGAGCCCAAAGCTGCAGATTTTCCATCCAGCCTCATTATTTATTTCACTGTAGAGCTTTTTGTTGTCTTCAGTCTCTAATGAAAAAGATAAGATGAATAAAAACCAAAACAGATGGGAAATGAAGAGTCCTGGGCAGAAGGAGAGGAGAAGTAGTTGCACTTTAAATCAATGAAAGAAAAAGAAAAAGGTAGGGGCGAGGGAAGGAGTTCTAAAGGATTTGCTCAGTGCCTAGAAATACTCAGGATTAACAACCATGGCAGTCTTTTCAGTTAGGGCAATATTGTCATTAATTTGCTCTGTTAAACTTCTGCAGACAAATAGATATGTGGTTTTGGTGGGGTTTTTTTCTGATCAGTTCAATATTTGTATCTCCTTTTGTATCTCTTCCTTAGTTTGATAAAGGTGACTGTGTCTCTTTAAGTGGAGTCTGTGGGTTTGGGTTGAGACCAATAGTACCAGCAGAGCTGCAAACAACAGACACCTCAGCTCCACTTCTCTCAGACAACTCATCTTAGCTTGATCCAGAGCATCCAGGATATGGTTATGCTTCCAGCCCTGGGGTTCTGACTTTCATTTATAACAAAGGAGGGTGAGGCTTCAAATAGTTGACCAGGGTCGGATGTTGTTACATGTGGCTGAGCAGTTGTGGGCATGAAAATAGGTGACTTGTAGTAATACTCAGCTAAGAAATCATGGAAGAGATCTTGAAAGAACATCTGGTGTCCTCAGAAAGAAGATTGAAGACTTCTAGAGCAGTTGGAGTTAGCTGCAAACTGCAGAAGCTGAACCTCGACTTAGATATAGAAATTCTGTATTCCCACAACTATAAAATAAGCAGGAAAGCAACTGTGATTCAGTAATACTTCTAGTGTGATATGTGTAATATTGATGTGATGGATTGTAGTGATTTCAATTTATCATACAATAGAGTGGAGCCTAATGTGAGAGAGCTGTGAAACACAGGTAAATCTAGAGAAGTGAAAATTGCAATACAATCAATATTCAGAAAGATAAATAATTGTAGAATATGTTGAACAGTTATCAAAGAACAGCTGATTATAGTTGCATTGGTTTTTACTGAATGAAAAATATAAATTCCTTTTTAAAGCAGGGAAACCAGAAAAATAGCACATTTTGAGCAGGAAGACTGCACCTATTTTGTGGGTGAGCATCATTTGGGCACCATTGGCTTTTGTGAGGAAGTAGCAACTGAGGGTTTGTCTGTGCCTGTCCTCTGTCTTGTGGCCTTGCTGGCAGGCACAAGGCTGCATGCAGCAGGCTGCAGGTGTGATCCCTGAGTGATCTGAGGGGAAAGGAGGCTGCCTGCTCACTGATGCACGCTGAGCTGTTTCCCAGCCAGTGCTCACGGAAGCGTGAAGGTGCATGGGTTTGTGAGCGGGCATGTGCAGGACAGAGCAGCCACTTGCTGCTCAGTTTGATTCTGATCTTTACATCAGAGCCATAAAAGACAGCTGAGTGCTTTATTCAAGCACTCCCGTAGGATGATTTTATTTCAGTCTTTGAAGCCTCAGTACTTTCAGCAAAAAGTGATAATGTAATTAAGATATGACATTTATGTTCACAAGACCCTAGAGCTGCGTGTTTAACTGGATTAAAGCAAATGGAACTTGGTGGGAGTTTGGCCTTAAAAATTGCTCATTTTTTATTTGTTTAATCATGCCAAAATTGAACAAGGAAAATATTCTTCAACTGTACCTTAGCCCTAGTTGTCTTGAGACTGCAACTGCTGCTCTGTTGATGATGACTCAATGCCATGGTGAACTAATTAAGACAGTACTTTGTTACTGACAAAAGAGCTGCTTTCTTCCTCCCTCCTCTCCCCAGCAGTTTGTCAAACAAAATTGTATCCTATACCAAAATAATAGCAATCTAATGTATCCTGGCACTCTGTCTCTAGTCAAACAACAGTATTTTGTAATGCTGTTTTAGTACATGTGTTAGAGGAGTTGTGTTTTACACAGCCTATTAACACAAGGGAATCATTAATTTCTGGAGAGTGTCTTTGCCAGAAAGATGCAGGCTTTAAATCTTCAATGTACGTAGAAAAGTACTGTCCATGTCAGATGTTCTAAATGGGTATGAGCATTCTTGAAAATAATAGGACAGTGATATTCTATGCTCTGCATTTTAAATAACTTCAATCTACGGTTGACAGTCTTGTAGGAGACTCACTGATACATTTACATCTGTGTGGACATGCTTAGATACATTGTATTAACATCTTTTCATATGGGTCTGGATTTTGAGGTGCTGCTGTTTCTCTTGTTTGTAGTTTTCTGTACTTCACAGGCATGTTAAAATATTTTTGTCTCGTTTAAAGTGTTTTGTGAAAATGTAGTTGCTCTTTCCACCTTTTTTTTTTATATAAACAAAGGCCCATATATTACATCTGTTCTTTGAAAGTTGTTAAAAAACTTTTAGCAATAGTTAACTCAGCTGCCTGTTCCTGCTCTCTAAGGGGTCGCCTGGCCTGATATGCACCGTCTGGCTGACAGAGTCCATCTGGAGGAGCTGACTAGAATTGGCATTCTGAAAGGCAATGTAGATGACATGGTGAAGGTTCATCTGGGTGCAATATTTATGCCACACGGACTTGGACATCTACTTGGAATCGATGTGCACGATGTTGGAGGCTACCCAGAGGTTAGTCAGTCCATTCTCAACTCCCCTGCAGATTAACCCCCTCGATTAAATCAGCAGTGCTCATACTTTACGTGTGGTTACCCAAATGCATCTTCTCAGAGGTAGAGCAGATGTGCATTTAAGTGTCCCCTTTTTTCAGATGTGGTATTTTGTGCAGTTTACTCTAAGGAAATCTATTAGTTCATTGAAACTTAAATTGTTTATGGGAAGAAGTCAACTGATGGCATTCTTTGGGCATTCTTAATCTGTTCAATTTCTACGTACATTGTGTTGTTCCTCCGTGAGTCACTGGTCTAACAGGTACCACCCAAGTACGCTGTGCTGTGGCAGAGCATCTCAGTCTACCTGAGTCCTGTATTGGTGAGATTCACCTGCTCCATTCCAGATGTGAGGCAGCTGCAAGAGCCCACTGCTGCACCGGGGCAGTACATCCCAGTGCCTGTGTCATATGGAAACAAGCTGGCTCATACCCTGTCTTGAACTTTGATGTCCGGTGTCAGCATGGGCACCAGTGTAGATGCACTGTCCTGGAATGAGGGCAGAAAGAAAAAAATCCATCAAGTCTTCCAGTCTTTGCAAATGTAAAAGCATAACCTCTTGTATTCTAAGTTTCTGCAGAAAACATAGAATTATTGTCTTTTTCCTTTAATTAATTTGGCGATTCATGACTGTGATCTGAAAGCAGAATAGGTACAATTCTGTAATCAATTAACAGCAGCATGTTTGCAATGATAACTAAAGGAATAAAATCTCTAAGGCAAAGTGTATTTAAGGTTTGAATAAAGAAAGTTCGCAGCAGCTTCAGAAAGATTTCAGAAGGATTTGTGTGTGTTAGGTTGTGGTTATTTGAGGCTAACTGTTTAAGGGTTTTCAGTAATACAGTACAAAAATGGATCATTTGTCTTCTCTCATATGTAAGCTGTTCTTTTGCAAGAATCTGCGAAAGAAACTAGGAACTTTATAGGTAAGGTTTAAGCATATTTTGGTGCTTGTTCATGCTGGGTGACCAGACTACATAACAGCTGCTACTACTGGTTCACTTTTGCGGGCGGGGAGAAAGAGTATATAATACTTCAGGATACATTGGCAATATAATTGTAGTTGAGAGACAATATTGTGATAATGATGTATTAGCATCAACTAATAAACTTACTTGTAATAAAAATGAAGCAAAAATCAAAAGCAGTCCTATTCTGATTTTGAGGTTTCTGCACTAGCTGATACAGAAAGGATGGATACTTGTCCCTTTGTGCCTCCCAAGTGCATTCTCTCTGTGTACAAATAGAGACATTCAGCAAAGCACAAGGACTGTGGTTACTTGGAGACTTCATAAACCTCAAAACCCAGGACCCTGCTGTTGCATGCCTTTGCTTAGATTGTTTTCACTTGTGTTGTGAATAACCTCTCTGAATTTGGTGGACTCAAAAACAGGAGCACGTGTTCAAGACTTGGTAGGGTAAAGAGATAGCTAAATTTTAGGAACAAGGAAGAAGAATTCTGAAAGTGCAAAGTACTCTTCTTGGTTTTGCTTAAAATCTGTATTCTTTGAGGTTAGAGCAAGTACCTTACTGTCAAGGGAGATTTCTGGGACTGATTTTGTGTGAGTCTGGACCAATGGACCCTGTATACCTTCCATCTCTCAGCAGATTTCAGTAGTGTGGCATGCAACCTACAGAATCATTTTTTTACAGTAATTTTTATTTTCATATTACTGAATTTATATTTGTTATTATATGGTATATTATATAATTTAAGGGTCATTTTTGGAGAGCAAACTGATTTAGCCACAATTTTGAAAGAGCAACCTGTTACAGATAAACATGGATATAGGGATTGTATTGTCAAATGAGTTAGGCTCTCCAGTTTTATACTTACTGTGTGTAAAAATGCCAGAACTCCACGCAGGGTTTTATACCTGCAAATATTAAAATGATTTGTTCATGTTGACATGCAACTGCATTCTTACATGAAGAATGTTTGCATGGCTAATTTACTTTCAAAATCCAATCCTAAGTAGCAAATTCCTTGAATATGAAGCATGTATGAAAGCTCACAAACAAATAGCTAATGTTCTGTGTTTGCATGTAAAAGTGCATATAGATGGGTGTATGGCAACACCTTAGTTTGAAAAATTACGAATTCCAGGTTCTGCAGAAGAGCAACCCCTTTAAACTCTCTGTGCAGCATTAATTTCACCTCTGGCAGACCCTTCACTTCTCTCTGACCCAAGGCAAGAGACCCTTTGACTAAGGTGAGGTACCTGGGCGTAGGAGCTCCCAGTGGTGGGAAGGACACACCAGGAGCCTGTCAGGGGGCTGGGCTCCATCAGGCTTCTCTGGGCTTGAAGCCCTCGTGTGAGGCCTGGTCCCTGCCCACGGGACACGAAAGGATGCAGGGGATGTGGTTCTGCCCACATTAATCTAAACATGAGCAACTGAGCACCTTTCCTGCAAGTGTGAGACGTGTGTATATTAAATGGAAGAAGGCTTGTTATCCGTGCCTCATTGTTTCATGGAAAAACGCATTTTGAAGACATCTAGGGCACTCTGGAGTGATTTGTGGTGCATTTTAAATGTTTACCAGCTAACGAGATCTTCACAAAGATTTTTATAAAGCCATTTTGGTGTTTACTGTACACTGAGCCCATGCCTGTAGTATCGTGCTCTTTTTTCTAGCTGGTTAAAAAGCAACTTCTTTGCTTTTGGCCAAGGGATTTTTTGGGAGTATTACAAACGGTTTTTTAAAAATAAAAACTTTCCAAGTGGATATTATTCCATTATTTTCCTCAAGTGTAAACAGTTGCATTTGAAATAATACAATAAACGTTAATTTCCTAATTTTTATCCATCAGAAAGTTTTGTGTGTTCCAAAAAAACTATTTCCAGACATTGTTAGCTTAGATTAGTTATTCATTGGTAGCCAAAGATTTCTTTTTTCAAAATTGGCAATAATAAATTTTCATCTTTTCCAGTAAGCTGCTTTCACATGCAGCACTGAACAAGCACTTTCTTCTTCTTTGAAAAATGTTGTAAATGCTTGCAGATTTTCTGCGAAGTGTACTCTGGGATATTAGAAAATATAACATTTCCCTTCCTATTTTTTGCTGTGATAAGGAAAAATCGGTTTTGGCCAGCAATGAATATGTCTTGGCAACCTTATTTTAGAACAACATGCTCACAGTAGAGTAAGCACCAGTGTTTCCCACTGAAACATGCAAGTAAAGGTGCTGGTTTTCAGGAGCACGGAGCAGTCAGGAGCTCCCTGGGGAGCCGCGTCTCCTGCCGTGTACCGCGCTTTTCCTCGCGGGAAACTGCGCGTTGAGCACCGCTTTGAAAATCCTTCTGCTTCTTCTGAGGGTCTGACTGCAGCTCAAGCACTTCTGAAAATTCAGCCCCAGTGGTACTAATCACTTCAGAAAATCTGGCCTTCAGTCAGACAGAGCTCGCTTCAAAGGGTGAAAACCCCACTGGGCTTAGCTTCTGCTGTAAAATTTAATCATGGAGATGGTTTTTTCACATTCTTTCAGTTGTTTCTGGGTAAATTCAATATGGGATATAAATGAGAGTTTGTGCCTGTTGCAATGAAGAAAATGTGGTAGGTGGTCCCAAATTTTCAGACCCTGAGGTAGATGAGGCTGAAGTTTTCATTTAAATCTAGGTTCCATGTCTCTAGATGCTTGAGTTGATTCAATTTAATGCTGTATTAATTGACTGTAAGGCTCTAAAGAATGCCAAGTACATTTGATGACTTTCTATAATAATAAGCCAGCTAATTTAAGTTAGGTTAATAACTACTGTGATTTTAGCATCTTATGAATTAAGAGTTTAATTTCATTTTGTTTTTTAAAATTATAAGATTTACCTCAGTTTAAATTTTTAATTCAGTTCTCGTGAAAAGCTGATCCTTCTGTTGCTATTCTGCATCACAAATTAAGTTTAGAGGCTTGTTTTGGAGTTATCCAAGTCCTTCCATCACTGCATGCTTGGGGAACATCTCTGCTGTGCACAGGCTGTGTCTGGCTGCAACAGAAAGCTGGCTCCCAGATCCCAGATGACTGACTGGGAACTTAAGTCACCAGACACACTGGAGAATACAGGAATAATCTTGTTCTGGCAAAAACTGTTTTCCTTATGTATCCCACTTTATGCTGAAGCAGAAGATTTCATTTTTTTGTGGTTAGCATTGCAAATGATGCATTAATGTTTTTTCCTTTAAGAATCAGAGGATGAAGTGAATTTACCAAGAAGCCTAAAGCTGTTATGTAGGGCCCTGGTGATGCAAATTGCTTCACTTGCCATAACCTTGCAAAACTTTGCTCCAGCTTTGTATACCCAGGACCTGCAAACATGAAACAACCTGTATGGAAGGCACTTAGAGTGCCTTCACTTTACGTGGAGTGAAAAGGGCTTTTCATTAGTTTTAACTTTTGGTTTTGTTCTTGCAAGTGATTGTACAGCTTGAGAAAAGATTAGGAGAAAAAACCTGCTGCTTCTGCTTCATGGGATCCCCTTGAATCCTTTTTTTTATTATTCTTTGAATTCCTGCATAGCGAAAACATACATACAGCCACTAAGCAAGCAGTGTGCAGGAAAGAAACAGATGAGTGAAAACTGCATTTCCATGCAGAGCTGCTCTGAAATCCATGGTGCTTATTGTTACCTGCTGGGTCGAACACCAACCAGGAGAGTTTCCTGCAGCCTAGGGTTCTTCTGTGGGGTTTAAACCCCTCCCAGAGTTAGGCTAATAGATCTTCTCACCCTGCTGTGTCATCATGTGTTCAGAAAAACTGTGATCAGTTCCCAGCAGCTTTTCCCTGTGAGGACAGATGTTGGAGCCTGGGTGTTTATGGAAATTTAGGACTTGAGCAGAGGCAGAAGAGGAGGGAAGGCTCAGGTGCTGTGTCAGTGCAGTGCCATGATGCAGACATGTCCTGTCCTACCATGGAGTTCCTCTCCTCCGCTGAGAAAGAAAATGTTATGGACTTGAGGTTTTTAGTTGCTTGGTTTGGGTTTCATTAGTTCTGTTTAATTTTGTTTGATGGAGATACTTGCTTATGTTTCTTTGACTTATTGAAGTTTGTTGCAAAAGACTTTGTGTGCTAACAGAGTTTTTTATCTGAATATTTATTGTCCAGATATTTCTGAAATTTTAGCAGCAACTAATGGAGCTTGTGTGTTTTTGAACAATTCATTCTAGGTGCAGTAGGAGAGAAAAACCAAAACAGTAGAGTTCTGCTTTCAATTACATGAAAAAAAGTAAGGTATCATTGGTATACTTTATGGTTTTTGCTATGCAGTTTTCACTAGTGGTATCTGAAGATCACAAAAGAAAAAGCCCTTTCATTTAAGACTATTGCCTATGTCTGCTTTCTGTGTATCACAAGAAACCTGTTCATTAGATTTTAAATGGTGCTTGTCATTGGTTTCATCCTAAAACAGTGTTGTTGGTAGCTTTTGCATTTCTTTATCTCATTTCTTATAAAATTCTTATAAATTTGTTCTAAATATTCTCCTAATCTTCCACATTAATGCTGTAGTTGTTAACTTGGTGATTTTTACTATTTGCCATCTCTTCTTTTCTCAAACTTAGGTTTTAAGAAAAGCAAAAAGATATAGTCCATATGTTTTGTTATTTCCATTATGATAGTACTGGAGTTTGGTAACATCAGAGGATCAGAAAGCAAAAATTGTGTGGGGAGTTCTGCTCAGAACCACACTGTAATGATGGATTGCAATTCAGCTCCAGCTGAATCATCAGGCAGCAGTGCCTCGAATAAGTGGCAGATGATTTTTCCTCATTCCCTGCAATAACAGGAAAATTATTAGGTAACTTAAACCTGATACCACAGTTAATACTTAGAAAAAGAAGAAAACACTTCAAGTGAAATAGCCAGTTAAACATCATCTGTCCTCTATTCCCCCAATATTAACTTCGAGCTGTGTCCCAAAAGCTCAAGCTAGTAATTAGATTCTCCCGCAGAAGTGGAAGCCTTGATTTGCAAATGCCATGAGTGATACGTGGTGCTTGGGGCATAGTCTCCTGTAACCTGCTGCTGCTTTCAAAGGCAAGACTGACAGCAGTTCCTTCAGGTGACTACAGACAGCTCAGGCTGCTGGGGAAAAACGGGATAGATTGAATAAACTAATCTTCATTAGTAACATGCAGCAAGTGAAACAAGGGCTTAGAGAGAAGGGACCAGGAGACACGTGAAATGGAATTCAAGACTTGTATTTTCTTAACTGCACAGAACTCTGTTCTTTTTACATTAAATGAGCTGATTAGAAGTTTGATATATGCAGTGGGAGAATACAGAAGAGTAGAAGAGCTGAGATTTCACTTGGGTGCTTATTTCATATTATCTAAATGTAATGTTAGTATTCTGATTAATTTAAATACTTGATTGCACTTAGCTTGGTAAAGTGGTTAGGGCTTCACTGTACTGGATGTGTTCCAACTGGGACAATCTCAGGCTCCAAAAAGTTCTGTGATTATTTAGCTGGAAAAGAGTACGCGAAACTTGATTGTGTCACTAATGAGTCTTTTACTGTGGTTCAGTATTTGCAGTTATGAGTAACTTAGGTGTTCTCTGCTATGGCTGAGGTTTGTTGCCATTGCTGGCTTGAGGAAACTTTGGGATGATGCCAACTCGCAGCCCCTGGTTTTGGCGAGTGGGGTGCCCTTGCATCTCTCTGCACTTGTGCACCTCTAGCTACTGCCATGGCCCTGTGGGTGAGGACCAGCCAGCACAGTGACATCACCTGTGGTTTTCTTCCATCCTGATCCAAAGACAAACCCAGGATCACGCCCGAGTGGGCCTGGAGCTATCTCCACTTCTGATTGCTTTGCCTGATAGACAGTGCCTGTGGAACAAGATCCAGCATGATACACATTGCAGTTCTTCCATGGAAAAAGAACCATATTAACCATTGAGTTGCTTAGGAACAAGCAGTAGTTCATCTTTATACTGAGATATTCTGGGGATATTGCAAATTCTAGTCTTCCACAGCCCTTTTTCTGGGAAATAGGCAGATTTGCATACTTCCTAATTCCCTGCTTATTCCAAAAATAGTAATATTTTGTATTACTGTACACTTTAGTTGAACTTTTGTTTTGCTTACATAGTAATAAAATCAGTTTACATAATAATTCTCTTGTTCCCTTGACAGTCCTTATTGCCTAGACATGCTGGTTTTTGTTACCTTAGATGAACCATTAATTGGAATCCAATGTTCTTGGCAGGAGTACAGTCACAAATGACAGTGTCATACATCTGTGCTTACTGTGGGAGGAGTGTCTCAATTTTAAAATGTGAGCAGAACCTCCAAATAAAGTCAGTCTTAGAAAACAATTTCAGATATACTCTGTTCTTGCAATATAGAGGGGAATAAACAGTTATTCAAAATGTAATTTTCACAGAATATAACTGCAAGTCTCTTTTTAGATGCCTAGGCATTAATAGTTTCTAGACTATTCTGTACACTTTTGGGGGGCAAATTACCAGCTTATACTTTCTCTCTGTGCAGCACTGTGACAAGGGTCCTGCTCAGTGGCCAGGCCTCCAGGATATAGTGTTGATAGAAACAGGTACCCACACAGCTGCTGTACCAGCACTCACATTTTTACTCTTCATTTCGTATAACTGCAAAACAACACCATGGTCATTGTTGAAAACAAAGCTTGAGTTGTTTAGCTGTGAGATGTAGGGAAGTTTCCTCCTCGCAAAGAGGGAAATCCATTAATGGCAGAAGATTCATACTGATGGATGACAGTGCGAGGTTTCCCTGTCAGGCTTTGCTCCCAATAGAGTTTGACTTGATGGAAAATGGCAGGTCTTGTTTCAGACCTGTCATCTTCTCTTTGGGGGTTGTGGTGTTTCAGTCATTAAAAGAAATCCTCAGTTTGTCCTACTTTTCATAACCAACCACAGCAGACTGAGAGCTGTCAGCCCCTGGACCTGATGGGCATGGTGGCTACCGAGATGGTCATGAGTGCCTAGAGATCACCTGTCACTTGGGATGCTGAAGCCATGGTCTGATGTATGTTTTAATCCAGCACTGCTCTCAAAAGAAGGGATTTTGTCTTCTACCCAGCTTAGTCACTGGCCCCTCTCTGCTTATTTCCTGTGCCAGTTCATTTTGTCCTTCAGCCTTGCAGCAAATTGGATTGGGGCTGTCCTTTGCTCAGAGTGTGAGTAGCCACATATGAGCCATAGCCAGAACCTGTCTGTCTTCATCCATTTCGCACATCTGGTGAACACCTTGCTAGTCTCTGTTAAAAGGGACAAGCCCACCCACTGCTGCCCTTCTTGCTTTTCAGCTTTGAAAAGCTGAGCAGTGTTACCCTTTCTTTGTAGGCTTTCATGGTAGGGATATAGCTGCAGCAGTACCTGCAGAATCCAACAGAGCCAGCACAACCCAGGACTGAGATAGGATGGGGTGAATATCAAAAAGACTTTGTGAATTCCTTCCAGAGAAGTTAAAATTTTACTTTAGGGTGAGCAGCAATATTCAGGTGCCTCGGGGAGTCTCTCTGCATTGCTGAGAGATATTTCCAAATGTGGATCTTGGGTCTTGTTCCTGAGTTGCTGTTAGCTTCTTGAAGGAAGAACTAAAAGCAGGATCAGACTGCAAGCAGTCTAGACTAAATGCCTACCATTGCTTTAGCAGCTGTACAGAGATAAATAAAGGGGGCTACTGAGGTTTTATTGTCACACCTGGTGTGAAACACCATTTATTTTAAGTAAAGGCAAAAAAATATGGATGCTGTGGCAGGGCTGCCTTCAGAGGATGTTTGCCATTGTTTTCCTCACTCTGTATTTGTCTTTCTAGCATCTGTCTTGGATTGCCTGCCTGGGAAAAGGCATTTACAAGTAGAATTGAGAAGTGTACTTAAAAGCCAAATATGGGTTGATTGTTGTAAAGTAGCCAGTAGATAGTTGGAGAGGCACCAAAAGGTCCAGACACGAATCTAATTGTTTACAGCTCATGGAGATTAATCCACAAGATTGGATGCCCTTATTTCCTTTAAACATAACAATGAATGTGTGAAATGCCAAACCCCAAGGGGCAGTATGAGAGAAAAAATGGCTTAATTTCAATGCAGTTATTGTTTCAAGTTTAGAAATATATTGATTTTCTTTGAGTTTTGATAAGAATACAAATTCTAAATGCCTTGTTTAATATCACAGTATTCTTGTTTCCTAGGCTCAGTAAAACAAAATCATGTTTTCTTATTTTGGTGTAATATAGTGCTCTGCAAAGTCCAAATCAAACATATGACATAAAACATATTGAATACACAGTCAAAGTGGGCAAACCTACGTCCAAATGTCCAGGCTGGTTAGCTCTGGAAATCTTGGCTGCTGTAAGGTGCTGTACATTGGAACAGATTAAGCTCTGCAAAGGGAAGAAAAGCAACCCCAGCATTGCTTGGGTAACCAGTGAGAATAAAGAAAACACTGCGGAGGGGCTGCTGCAAAGCAGTATTTCTGTAAAATAGGCTTTTTCTGAACTGAAAGTGGAGCTCAAGAGCAAACAGTACTGCAGGGCTCTACCCACTCTGAAGAGGGAATGATTCAGTAAGATGAAAACATGGGTAATGTGCAGGGTATGCTCTGGCCTCCCTCCATCCCCCTGCACTGGCCTGGCAGAAACACGGGAGCTCGGCTGTGCCAGGGCATGGTGCCCCAGCACCGAGGGTAGTGCTGGACAGGGCTTTGTCTGGGAGAAAGGGGAAGTTTCATCCTCGTGCTGCCAGTCACGCTGATAGCGATGCTGACACCAGTTGCCCCTTCTGCCGGCAAGGGAAAGTACCGTGGCTTTGGCCAGAAGCAAGATTCAGGAAAGCTACGTGGAGACCAGATAAATAATGCCATGGTCTCACAGACATGTTACCCTCTGACTCGCTGGGTTAAGCAGAAAAGGTTTCCTGAGCAGAGTGTATATGCGTGATTGCAAGCTGGTGGGCCTGTGAGCTGTTTATGGGTCATTAGAGTAATCTATTGGGGAAATTTTGCTACAGTTGCAAAGAATTTTCAAAAAGCTAATGAGATTGAAATACATTTATTCTGATATTGCGGTACCTGGCACATTTGGGGGAAGAAAATTAATATCCGGAACTAGTCTTTGCAGTGTTTCTAATTCCTTGACTAAGCACGTCCTCATAGATCATTTTATTTTACCAGCTTTTGGGAAGAAGAGAATGTTTTACTAGTTAGGGCTTGTTTTGACTTAACTTTTAATAATACCAATCAGCACCATGTTGCCTGAAAGTCTGAATCTGACAAAAGTTTAGTTTAAATGGGCTGCTTTTATGAGGTCATGTGTAGACTCATTGCTCCTGAATCAAGATCATAAATGTGTAATTTTAATAACATTTGGTGAAAATAAGTATTTGCATATCCTTGGAGAAATTGTTCTCTGCTGCATAGTTCAGCTGTTTCAGCCATGATGTGGCAGGGGCATTTCAAAGTTTGCATGTCACTTACACTACCATACTTTGCAATGGAGGGTAGAGCAAGGAATAGTGCAAGTAACTATTTTTGCTTTGTAGTGCAGTATTTCTCCCAAGGTAGAGAAGTAACAGTACCAAGCGTATCCAAAGCCAAGATTTCTCTGGTGCAAAAAACAGTTTGGGTGTTGAGTTGAAAACTGGTCATCACTCTATGTGAAAGCTAAATGAGGACTGATGGGAGGGAGGTAATTGCATAGCTAAGTTTCAGTCCTTTGTGATTATTTTTTGTATATTGTGTGTCTTGTGGAGCAGTCAGCATAGGAGGGCTTGATATAAGGTCATCCATGGATTGCCTTTGTGTCTGAGAGTAGTGTCCCTCCTGCAGGGAGTGGAGCGCATCGACGTGCCGGGGCTGCGGAGCCTGCGCACCGCTCGCCGCCTGGAGCAGGGCATGGTGCTCACCATCGAGCCGGGCATCTACTTCATCGACCACCTCCTGGACCAAGCCCTGCGTGACCCTGCGCAGTCCTGCTTCATCAACAATGACGTCCTGCGGCGTTTTAGAGGATTTGGTGGGGTGAGTAATTCTTAGCAGATGTTTTTATTAATTGGTTTTCTCTTTGTTTGCCCTTACTATGTATCTGAGGAGAAGTCTTTAGGGAGTTGTAATGTATTGCACATAGGGCTGTTCCTGAAGCAGCACCTTGAGTCATTTGGACCATTTGACTCTGCAAACTGGGAGGTTTTACTCTAATTTTTTAATTTGGTTTTGTCCTAGTGATGTCTGATTAATGAGAGACCCATATTTTCCCATTGACTGAAATACCCTCTGCCAACACCATGCAGTGGCTTGCCAGATAGGTGTTTTGTCTAATGTGTGAAACATGTATGTTATGAAATATCAGTCTGAGTTCTGTAGTCCAGAGTAGGCTTCCTTGACAGCAGCACAGTCCAGGGCTTCCTGCCAGGGCAGAAGAGCCTGATGCTGTTTAAGTTGAGGAGGCAGTAGATGAAAACAGCAATAATGGCTCTTATTGGATTATTGACAGAATGGCTTGAAACTGATGCCTTGTGAGAGCCTTCCCCATTTTCCAGAAGAATGGCTGATGGTCTTCCTGAGCACTCGTGCTCAATGTGACAGGCTCAGGCAGCAGTGTGCACAGGAGGATTGGCCACCTCAGGAGGTAGAGGTGATCTGGGCAATCATTCCCATGCAGCAGCTGCTGGGCAAATAGAGGGGCCTTGTTTGTACATACTGTGCAGGGCACATTTCCCATTTAAAGCCACTGCCCTCACAGAGCACTCAGCAGCTGCAGTGCTTCCAGTGGGTTTTTATTTCAGCAGGGCAAGCATTTGAAGGGTGCCACACTGATCTCCGAGCTTCTGTATTCCTGCACAGAAGAGATAGAGCAGGCAGCTGCAATGACCCATCCTCCCCGTGGCTCTTCTGCTAAGTCTCAATACAGCGAGCAGTCACTGGCAGTGGCAGTGATTTTCTGGTATGAAAAGTCACTCATTAGGAATCGTCTGCTGCTGCCATTGACTAATTTATCACTGTACCCCAGCCATGAGAGGGTGATTACTGTGGCACTTTGATCTGAGCTGCTTTGGAACCACCAGCCGTGACAGAAAAGTTGTGTGTGCTATCCCCAGTCACGTGACCCAACCGGGCTCTGGGGCAGCCACCCATGATGTGGGTGTAGCCTTATTGAGAGACACAGGACTTTACCCTTGCTGGTATTTAATTCACTGCTGAGGTCTGGGACATTTATCTGTCTCTGTGTTGTTTCTTTATCAAGATTTGCCAGCCAGACAGCTGAGGTACTGGTGAACAAAAGGCAGCTAATTCTGCATTTTCTGACTGTGAGCACATTCTGTATGACACCACACGCTGAAATGTATTTTAAAAGAACACTGTGATGTGCTTGTGTAGCTTGACACTGCAATTGAAACAGGTTTAACTGTCTTCGTTTTCCTTGTAAACACTCTGTGAGTTTTTCGGCAATTGAATTGATTCCTGGTGAGCTTTCCCTGAAATTGCTCAGCAAAGGCACATTCTTCCCAAATGGCTGTGAATGCCTGCCTGCTCCAGCTCTGCAGCTTGAGGTGTGCCTGTGGCTCACCTGCTGCCTGTGGTTGCACAGAATAGGAGTGACAGCATGGGATCTCTACCTTGCTAATAAGTTGCTGGATCAGGCACTTTTGTTCCAGCGATTTCAAGCAAAGTCTAACTTTGTTCCCTCGCTTTTGCTTAGCTTCCTTTAATGATGACTTCTAAGGAGAGCTAGCCAACAAACTTTGCTAAAAGAAGGAGTGACCCAAAAATGATTGAGCAAAAATCTAAATCTCTGATCCCCCGTGAACAATACTTTTTATTTAGAGAGAAAAAAAAATAATGCACACGAACCCTGAACCCGATGTTGTCCCTTGATTTTGTCCAGGAGAAGAATGAAAATAAAACCTGAGACTGGAATACATCTGAATAGTTCTGAATTCTTCACAAAAGCTGAATTATAATGCAATCAAAATAAGTTTTTCCATCTTTACCATTCTGACTTGATTCTGCATAAATAGAAGATGCAATTCATGCTGCGTAGAGTGCTTAGTTATGTACAAGATGTTTCATTCTAGTTTATCCAGAGTGAGTGAGCATTTCTCACAAAAGCATGCCAGAAAACTTTCTTTCTGTGGGATTAAAAAAGACCTTGTAAAGCACAGTGTTTTTACTGACAAATATTAATAGTATAGGGGCTAGTGTTGGTGTCAATTCTAACTGAAGATTTCACTACAGTCAGTCCAATCTTCCTTTAAGTTTAAAAGAAAAATACATTCTACAAAAGGAAATAAGTAGCCCATTTCCCTCTGCAGAGCTCAGCACTAATTAAAATGTTCTTAGTTTGGTTTAGTGTCATTCACTTCAAAAATGAACTAACATTCACTGAAGTTACACCACTGTAATTCTGAGTAAGTCTGTCCGCACAGAGAACTTGTGGATTTTTAATAAATTCACCTTGAATTCATGTCTTTTTGAACTTTGGATAATTTCCTTGACTGTGACAAGTCTCTGCATTGAGAAGCAAAGCTCTTGTAGGGTGCCAGAAGGGGCAAGCCATGTAGCCATTTATTGTAATTTGTGCTGCCTGGAGTTAGCTATGAAGGTATTGTAGAAGCTGCAGGAGCAGGAAAGAAGAGTCGGCATGAGCTTTCCTTGGCTGCCTGCACTGCTGGGACAGGTCCATCGCCAGCCCACCCTCCTGCATGCCTCAAGCACAGACACAGCCTTTGTGGCTGTCCCTGCTGCTCAGGGACCTCTTAATTGGGGCTTTTACCAAACAAGCTCTTCTGGGTCAAATACAGATCCCTGCAGAGGGAAGCAAGCAGTGGTCAGGGGATGTTGCCCTGTCTGAAGCCCTACACTCTTTACTTGACAGCCATTGAGTTCAGTCCTTCACAAACCTCCTTAGCCAATTTTGGGATGTTTCAGTCACATGTACTTCAGTTCTCCGTCTGCAAAACCAAGGTCCAGTTTACCGAGGTCATAAATCCTGTGGGACAAGGGCTGCTGCTGGACACTGGCACAGCGCCTGGCCCAGGGCACCTTTGCTCTGCCTGGACTCTGCCCCACACAGTCCTAAATAAACACAGATGTGCAAATAGAGGGAGGTGCACACGGTTGTATGTATTGCTCAGGAAAAGCAGCCGAATCCTCGGGGAAGGGGAAGTGCTGACTCCAAAAGCTGCCCTTTAGGGTTTGACATTTCCATTCTTCATAAGCTGATTACTGATTCATGCAGTTCATATGATGTTTTCTCAAAGACACAGTAAAGCCATTCAGTCTTTTTTTGGCCTTACACATTCCGTTTCTATTCAGGCTTTATTTTTCCCTAGGATTTGTAGAACTAGCACTAGACTTAATATCTGAAAACTATGCAACTTAGAGAAAATGCTGAAAGACAGGCGATAAATGCATTTCTTTCTTTTGTTTACAGATATTCTCATTTAAAAATTAAACAGATTTACAAAGCCTGGGAACTTGAAGATCTGCTAATATTACAATATTTTTTAAAACAACAGTACTTCCCTTACTCAGAATAAATGTTAAACCAAATAAAAAGCACCATATTTAACTGCTTCTTCCTTTGGTTCAGAAAGCCATATAGCCTCTGAGCCTCTGTCCTGATTTTTATTTCTCTGAAGATTAGGCTCTGAGTTTATGGTGAATTTGTATTGTGAAATGGAATAGTTTACTAGGCAATAAACATTATGCTCATCTACTTTTTAACATTGCAGATTATATCACAGTAATAGTGCTACACAGCATTTCTTCTAAAGTTTTCATAGGAAAGCAGTTGTCACAATGTACATACTTAACTGTCTTTAAAAGTTCTTTTAGGGGAAGTGATAGGTGTAGGCAACCCAAAAACTACTGCTAGTTGCTTATAAACCTTCTTTAACCCTTTTCTCTTGTCTAATTAACATAATTACGTTAAAGTAAGACCAGCTGTTTTTAACCTGTATTTAGCTTGAAGTTTAATGTTTCTTTTTGAGCCTGTATGAAGGGACTGGGCACCTGAGGCTTTTTTTCCATCTGTCCTAGTTAATCTGATATAATACATGGCCTTACCCTACTAATATTGATCCCCTTGTATAAAAATGTGAACATTTAAATGTGGGCATTTAAAATAAAGGTTCTCTTGCCATGAGGACTTGCTTGTGAATGAAACCTGCTTGTGCCAGGAAGACTACAGCATGGGATGAGAGTCATTGAGCACAGAGCCTACTAGCCTCTATAGAAAACATCTTGGCCTAGGCACTGTGTGTAACAAGAGGAAAGTGCCTTCCCCAGCCCTGCACCCCTCACCTGTACCTGGGTTTGATGTAAGGGCAGCTCTGCTTCCTAACCAGTCCCTCTGAGATACAGAAGTCAAACTCTGCTCATGATAAATTTGCTCTGTTAAAAATTATTATTAAGTCGATGGCTGAGTTGAAATAAGTTCCCTTGGCTACACACAGCTGCCTCTGCAGGACACCAGCTGTAGGAACAGACTCACGGGTCCTTCAGCCAGACGTGTGCTCGTGTGCTGTGGATGGTCCCATGTGTAGCCACGTCCTGTGATCATTTCCAGGCAAGTGTCCCACTGTAAGGTCTTGCAGTGATAGTGTTGCTGCTTTCCACAGCCATAATCAAACAAATGCTCAACAGATTTTAAAAAAAAAGGAGACATTTCACCAGTTGCCTTTTTTGCCATCTGGGATCTGCCATCATGCAAATCTGGATTATTTAATTGGCCAAAATAGTTTCTTGATTGTCAAAAGCTTTGTATATATCTTATCATCCAAAAGAAATTAATAAGTTCTACAACCCTGTTTCCCTTGGAAGGTAACACAGGAGGCTCTGGGGAGCATGACTGTATTAGTAAGTCAGGACAAAGTGCGAGGCTGTACAGAGCTGACAGCAGCCCTGGTATTTAACTCCTGTGTTGTCCTTGGCTGTGCCCCCACGGCCCTGCTCTGGGACAGAGCTGGGACCATTGAGTCGACCCACATGATGCCCTGTTGCTGGTTTTAGGCAGTTGCGCAATCAGGTCTATCTAGACAGATCATGCCACTATGCTTGATAAGAAAAAGGCATTTTAGGAACAGTCCTGGCATTCCTGACCACTGCATCTTTACAGGAGTGGTTTTTCGAAGTGTGCCATTTCACACCAAAGAAGTAAAGCCTCCCCTAGGTTTTTGCAGAGCACCCTGAAAGGTGGGGGTGCAGCAAGCATCACACTTCAGTGCCCAACTCCAAACCACTCTGTAGCCCTGAAACAAGCAGCACTGGTGAACAAAGAGCCTGCAAACAGTGACAGCTCTGAGAGCAAGTTGCATAACTACTTTCTCTGGGAAAGGCAGTCCCAAGCCAGTGAACCTTTCCAGGCAGATTCAGCATCTTTTCTCCATTTGGACAGAAGACAAGACCAAATGACAGGTGCTCCTGTGGGGAAGGTTTTGCAGGTCCTCTGAAGCTGCTTCTTGCTGCTGCTGAGTTTAAACTCAGGGTGAAGCATGGAAGGTATGAAGGAAAAGAGCAAATGAAACTATTCCCTTCCCCTTGACAGCCTGTTCCTCTGCACTCATTTTGCTTTTAGACAAAGGAAAAATTAGGCACTGAAAATGAGAAATCTGTCTTCTCTGTTATGACAAGCATCCATTTCAGGTGAGATTCATCCAGTAGAGGAGGGGTTAGATCCTGGCAAAAGAAGTGGCGTGTTCCTAGGGAGTGATGGATAAGGCCCTAGGGGACCAGTGGTTCTATGTGCCTCCATCTACATCCCAAAGACCATTTGGAAAAAAAAAGGAGGTGCTGATGCTGAGCAGGCTGATGTGGCAGTACTGGCTCTCCCCACTCTTCACAGCAGATCACAGCTATGGATCGATTATATGATCTCCTAACAATGCTCCTTCTATACGAGGAGTTGCTGTGTGTGGCACTCATCGTCCCCCATTTGGTCACTCTCAATTCCCTGCCTTTGGCAGCTCCAGCCCCCTGTGTGCTCTCCTCATTCAGGATGTCTCACTTCTCACCTCCACCAGGATCTCCCTACCTGACCTCCTTAGCCAGCCCCAGCTCTCTTTGTTCATTATTTGTCAATCCTGTCTCACCTCACTATACCTTCCTTTTCCTGGTCCTTTCATCACTCTTAATTATTTTCCAGCTCCTTCCCCATCCTGATTTTTTCTTGTGGCCTAGATAGAGTACAGTGTGGCCAGGCACCTTGCCCCACTTGTTCTTCCCCACTATAGTCTAGTTTTCATCTGTTCTGCTTTTAAGTCAGTCCATCCTCCCAAAGAGTGCAGAGGTATTGGTGAAGGCATGAAACAGAACTGGAAAACACAAACCATTTTTCTTGCTTTTTTGCTAATGTTACTGGTTAAGCGATGAATTGTGGCTGATACATCTCTGTAGCTGGGGAATTTCAGCTCAAGCAGGGGGAGGTTTGTGAAGCTGGTGGTGCTTGGGAAAAGGCTCTCCCCTGTAGGCAGAGTCAGTTCTAGCTTTGGCTGGCCTTCCCTCTGCTCTCAGACTTACTTTTGCACTGGCATTTTTACTCTCCACATCATCGCTGTGCCCAGCTCCATTTACACTGGTTGGGCTTGCCAGTATGATGCTTTGGCTTTTACCATCTCACCCGGTCTGTCCTTGGATTCTGGCACTCCTGCAGGGTTTGCCTGGTACCATCAGGTTTTTGGCAGGGACTGGTCCACCCAGGCAGGCTGTGCCCAGGCCCAAGACCCAGCACGACAGGTACACGGCAGGATTTGCGTTTGGATGCAATGGGACCCTCCTGTTGAATCCTTGGGTTATGTTTTGCTTAGCTGGTCAAATTTGAAGCAGTAAGTCAAAAAGCCCATCCTGGTAAAATCTGTTCAAGTGCAGAGTCATTGCAGGTGTTGCTGATCTCCTCTGCAGCAAGGCACCCGCCTTTCAGGCACACTGAGCATACAGAGCCTCACAGCTCCAAATTTACAGCTGTCCAAAACAAATGTGTAAACTCAATGGGGTTTGTTTATTTAATTCTGCTTTATAATACACTTAACTTGATACCAAGTAAAAGAAATAATCTGGCAAAGACATCATTAAACAGTTTAATAAGGACTGGATGACTCATTTTGTTTGAACAAATGGATTATTTTGCAATCAGAAGTACAAATGTTAACCAGCTTTATTTTTAGTTCAAAATGTCAAGAGGTCAGAAACAATTAAAGCAATTGTAAGGTGGGAGTATCCAGGGTTTGTGTTCTTTTGGATTTACACCTTACTAAAATTGCTTTTATTGCAGCTTAGCAACTTAGCAACATTCTTCTGATAAGATAACGGGAATGACTGTGTAGGCACATTTACTGGTAAGAAGAGATTAGAGACAAACAGAAATGGAGCACACTTTTCGTTTTAATAGCAAGAGTTGAAAAACTGTGAGGATCTGCTTTTTCCTTCCACGGTTTGAAATTTAGTGATTGTATTTTAAAAGAAATGTCTAACCTGCTTAGGACTTTCTCATCAGCTCAAAATTCAATGTTTGGAATATCAGCTGCAAGCTATTTCATGTTCAGATTTTCACTTTGAAAGTTTATTGTGTTTAGAGAAAAGTTTTAAGTGCAAAGAGTAGCTACCTGAACTGCAGCTCAGCAACAGAACAGCTTTGAGAATAGACATTGTGAGCATCAGGAGGCACTGTCCCTAGGAAGGCATGTGCTAGGAAGGCTGGAGGCGTATCCGAGGAAGAATGTTCTTTTTACTGCTCCTGCTGTCAGGGGGTTGAGATTTACTGGCCCCATGGAATGACGTAGCATGAGCTCACTCTTGCAGCACCTTGCTCAGACTGTCCTTGATGTACCCAATGCAGCAGAGACACCTGAGGGGCCACCACCACACCAGGGATCACCACGAAGCATGTGTGATCCCAGGAGGGTGGCAGGGGCCAGTGGTCCAAGGGAAATTGGAGCCTACAGAGCCCCGTACCAAGGTGCTGGTGGTGACAAGCAGTTCCACGCTTGCAGTATGATGCTCTGCCTGGGTTTCACCAGCACCTTGTACCCTCACTGCTGTTGCTGCCTGATGTGCTTCTCATCCCCATCTGGAATGCCTCAGTAACCGTGTGTTTCCTGTGCAGGTGCGGATCGAGGATGACATCGTGGTGACAGCCACTGGAATGGAGCTGCTCACATGCGTCCCACGGACTGTGGAAGAAATAGAGGTTTTCATGGCAGAAGGCCAGAGCAGTTCCAAATCATTTGACTGCCTCTCCAGCCAAAAGCAGTAAACTTCAGGATGATACTTACTGCCTCAACTAATCAGTCATCAGTCATTGTGATTAAATGCTGCAGCATATAAAATAAAAAGCATCCAATTCTTAATAGCAAGACAGGCAGGCAGGCTATTAGGTGGAAAACTTCATGCATTAAAAATGAGGGTAGAAGACTTCCACACTTGATATCCAGGTAACTCAACTGCTGCTTGCAATCAGCTGTTTACGTGACCAAGTGGCAGCTGAATAGCCCTGCTGCCTTATCAGTGGGGCTTATACTTCTGTCCCATCTCAGCTCAGATGTGTCTTGCAATTAAATCTGAATTTTGATGATTGAGACTCTAAAATACCAAATGGATTATCTGAAAGCTATGAGCAATTATAACAGTCGTAAGTCCTTTTTTAAACTTCATCACAAGTACTGTGAAAGAAATAAAAATCATTTGTTCTCAGTGGGCATAATGACACATATTTTTCTTATGGATCTGTATCCATGCAGTAAGCGGAATCAAATTTTTATTAAAATTCACCTTGGCATCATTTATGTTCACAACTTGGTGGTCATTATGCTTTTCTGGTCCAGTTCCTGCTTCTTTATCTGACCCTACTACAAATTTGTGCTCTGCAAACTTTGACCCTTTGCTAGCCAGAGTTTTCTGCTCTGGATAGTGGCTATACTGGTCCTTCACACACAGCCCCATGCTCATTAGATTTGTTCAGCTATTTGTTCCTTAAAAAAATAGATTGCTATGGTGTTCGTGACCCTTAAAAGCTGAAAGAAGGGAATATCTTTGCTGCAGGGCTCATGGTCATTAAGGAGTATATGCTGTGCAACATGATAGAGTTATTTTTAACTGTTCATTGTTAGACAGTTCAGAATGAAATAATAGAAATTTTATTTGGATACATTACAAACATACTAATATTGGTCACAAAATGATTTTCCACTCATGCAAGATTTAAATTACCAGGAGAAGCTTTTCTTTACTGTAGGTATTAATCAGCCTGCGGGATAATAAATACATTTCTTGCATCAGAAAATAGCACTAGGTGCTGGTAACTACGTAAAAATAATCTTTCTCACTTTACATACACATCAAAACTCCTGTTCAATATTCAGGCTCTGTTGCAGTTTGACTGCAAAGCCACTTCTGAACATCCCTCTGCTGTGTCAAGGGGTGAAGTCACAGCAGAGCATCAGGGCCTTCCTGGGTCTTACTGCCTGCCAGATGGGGATTTTCCCACTGAAGGGATCAGCTGAATTGATATCTCAGCATCTTGGTGCGAGCATCTCAGTTCTGTTGTTCACACCAGGCCACTGACACGTGGGCGAGGGGATCAGCTGTGAGCTCCTGCAAGTGCCTGTCTCACATGGGGGGCACAGCACAACATGGGCTTGAGTGGTGTCAGAAACCACTATGCCACAGCCTTTGTGCCCTCCCCAGGACTGGATTTAGGCCTGAAATATTTCCTTAAAAAGTGTCAAATACGTTGCTCTAGTAGAGCTCTTTCTGGTAAGCAGGTTGGTCTGTGTGACAAGAACCTGCTCTTTGTTCCCAGCAGCTTGGTGACCCATTGATGAGTAGGAAACTGCATGTGGGAGACCAAAGAAACATTGCAAAACAATCCAGAGGACTTCACTAATGTCACTCAATTAATAAATAAGCCTGTTTACATTTTTTTAGAGGTTTCTTGACATTGGTTTGTAAGAGGCAAGTGCAGGAGTTCTTGACTGTGAAGGGGAACAGTTTTTTGAGGAAGGGAGGGTGAGAGATCAGAAGCTTGTATGTGCTGCTGCATTGATGTTCCTGCTGTGGTGACTGAAATCTTCCACCTCTGAAATGTAGTACCTGCACAAGGACATCAGGCTTTGCTGTGGTAGCCTTGCAGATATGAGAACACAGAGACCATACTGGCATTGCTCTGAACTCATCTGCCCCTGAAACTCAGGTCTTTTCAGTGCAAGACAGTGCTCGTTGCCTTAGCCTCGTTCCCCAAGTGTTTTCCTGTGCAGGCTCTGAACACACCCAGGGGATGGCTCACTGCTTTGGGCACTCCGAAACCTGCTGTTACTTGCGTTCAGCAGCAGTTTCTATTTTATAGTAACATTTAACAGATTTTGAAAGGAGAGCTTTGGAACTGTTTTAACTAAGCCATCACCCAGATGTAGTTAATAGACCTTTCCCTGCCTATGATGAATCTTGGCACAAGCTGGACTCTGCTGCTGCAGAACAGGTCGAGCAATGCCGGGATCTGCAGGAGGCAGAACTGGTTCTGCTTTGGGGTGCGGCAGCGCACGGACCCCGCCGCGGGCCCGGGGAGCGCCCGCTCACGTACCTAGCTCCCCGCTCCGCCTGCCTGGCATGGGCATGCATTTTGGTCTGGGATGGGGCACCCTCTCCCATTTTCTTTCATCATCAGGCCGACAGACTTGGTGAATATAAATTTCATCATTCATTCCAGAAGTTTGTTCTGTAATTATGATCATTTTTATCCACTTAAGCAAAAAGTGAATTAGACTTTTCTTCCTAAATTGGGGAGGGGAGGGGGAGTAAACCTTTTTTAAAAAGGCAAAGTGATATTTAATACTTTTAAAAGTGATATTTAATAATTTAAAGTGTATTAATAGGGTGAAAATACAAGTTATGGCAAATTTTCTTTTTCACTACATCAAGATATTTTATAGTCTTATTATCATGTTTTCCCAAATGCTTTTTCCCCTTGGCACAAACAGACTTGAATAGAGTGGCACCGAAGTAACAGAATGTGTGTTGTGCTGAGCAAATTCGTGTGTTTAGAAACGTCTGAACACTTCTGAAATGATACATGTAAATTGCTTCCGCAAATTGCTTCAGCTCCCTGGGGTTGGGTGCACTCTGAATTTACCTTGCAATTACCCGGCTGCAGCTCCAGGAGTAGTTGGAGTGCAGCCTCCTAGTACTCATGGGGGCTAGAGCAGACCTCTTCCCTTAGTGGTACAGTGAGAAAATGGGAATCAGATTTCCTGGTGAAATGTGCGGTGCCGTAACTCTTTGTGTACTGACAGGAACTGGATTCTCTCACAGACTGGAGTTAAAAATTATGTGTCAAAAAGAGGATCTTAACTTTTATAGGTCTACACTGAAATTTTCTGTGTCTTGCAGCAGAGGGGTGAGATGGAGGTACTTTGCTGTTGCACAGCCTGGGCTGGTTCACCCTGGGGGAAAGGGCCTTTGCTCCTTGGAGCTACTTTAGCAGGTGGAGGCTTAGAGTAACACTGACCCCTTTCTTGCAACCAGCCTCTCTCTGAGGGTACATTTAAAACGATGATTTGTTACAATCATGGCAGTGAGATGCTGCACAGAGCCTGATGCTCCTCCCAGGCCTTGTCGTGGTGCCAGCCACGGACAAGGATCATTGTCCCAGTGCCAGTCGAGGACGGGGATGCTTGTCCCATTGCCAGCCAAGGCCAGGGATCGCTGTCCCNGGGCGCGGCTGCGGGTACAAGACAAAGGTGCCGTGTGGAGGCTGCGCCGCCATTTCTGTCATTTCTGTTCCTGTCCCGGGGCAGCAGCGGCGAACGGAGCGAGGGCCGCGTCGTGTTGGGCTTTGTGAGCGCTTTGCGCGGCATCACCCTCTGTTACAGGCTATTGTCATTAGTGTTGTTGCTGTCACTGTTTGTTTTCTTATCTGGTTGCTGTTTCCAGTAAATTATCTCAACCCGTAATCTGCATTTGGTCTCTCTCACCTGAGGAGTGGCTGCGTGGGGCTCATTTTCCAGGTGGGCTTAAACCTCAACATCGGTAAAGAAAACTAGTGCAGAGGCTGATAAACCAGAAATTTCATTTTGCAAACAAATGACTTTTTGTAACTCAGTTTGGTTTTAAACATGAAGGAAGTGGGATCAGAGCTGTCAGGATCAACAGGTGGAAAAGTCACCCTTCAGAGCTTCAGAAAGAGGATCACCCTCACTCATGAGAGATCTAAGAAATAATTTTCACCAAAATCAGAAACAAACAGCCAAGATTTGCAGCCCCTGTTGGGACTGGTAGAGGAGGGCCCCACACCAGCCTCGCAAACCAACTTCAGGGCAACGGGGCCACACAGTCCCAAATTCACAGGTCAGACAACCAGGAAAGAGATTAGCGCTGGCCTTTTCACCAGAGGAGGTGCAGTTAACAAAGGAGATGCTTTCAGGTCATCTTTTTCCTTGTAATTTTTGGTGTTCTGCTCCTCTCCCCTCCCTTCTAATTGCAGTATATTTTCAGTCTTTAATTTTTTTTCCCTTTTTTGTTAAATCAGACATTTAGACCAAACTGTAGAGTTTCTGATTGCTTCCATGGAGCAAAAACCTGAGTGAAAGAGGGGAAGAGACTCTTGCACTGACTTCTCCAAGACAGCTGTGTGAGTTGGGCAACTCTGCACTTGAGGGAAATAGAAAAGGGACAGGAAAAACGAGGCCACTACAAACAAAAACATTTTTATTAGCTTCTGGTATCTCAACCCTACCAACTTAAGATGCAGTTAGAATGAAAAAACGTATCTGTAAGAAGTCTACTATAATCCAAAACAATCCATTAAAGTTTGCCACATGTATTAAAAGTTTAAATTCAAAAAAGAAGTTTTCAAGGTTTCATTCTGTAACAGTATCTTCATAGAGATAACATCCAAGTTTTTTCCTAAGTACAGATACAAAGCAAACAAGCATCCTCCAAAATAATCTATGAACAAACGTAGTGTAAGAGGGAAATTAAGACAGTGTAGTAATCTGCAAGACAGACACGCAGGTTAAATGTAAAATAACCATACCATCAATGAAATATTTAAAAATAAAAATAAATTAAAGTTACATCAAAGTTCCTGCTTTACTTTGTTTAAATCCTCAATACAGCACATAGGACTGCATTATGGATCATGGCAAAGACTTAGCAGTAGCAATAAAAAAGTTGCTACAGAAAAATTTCTATGGAAATAAGACTAAAGATACTCCTTCACACAGCTGTATGATGCCTGTAGAAATTCCACTGAATCAGTTATTCATACTAGGGCCATTTATTTTAAAAACCACTGTAAATTTCTGTAAGATTAATGTCAGCCAGCAGTGATCCATACATCCCAGCTGAACACCTGCTGTCCTGCCCCCTTTCACTGCTTAGCCAAGCTGCACTTCTTGTTTCCCCAGTACCCCCTTCCCACCAAGAATGCAATTTTGCAGGGCACAGTTTTTTGGTAGCATTTTGAAATTTTCTGAAAACAAACTCTTGTTCTTATAAGGCCCCAGTCACTATGTGAGCAATATGAACACAAGCTTAAATAAAAGGCTTTGTCAATGTGCTGCTTCGCCTCTTGTACATGATGCTTCATGTGCCATTTGGAGGCCAACTACCTGTATATATCTTTGGAGCATATTGCTATTTTTCTGGTGAACATTGGTAAGCATCCCAGCCTCACTATTACTACATCCTCTCCATTAAATATAACTGGGCAGGAGGGACCTACATGGTGCTTCATAGGACTTGCTCTACAGATTTAAAGTAAAAAGCAAACACTCTCCACAGCCTTTGCATTTTGTAATATGCAATGGAGAAAACAAAGGGCTTAAATACACTAACAGGTATTTAAAAGACGTTCTATCCAATTACAAGTTTCTGAATCTAGAGTGAGCCATCCTGCTGGATTCCTCCCATTATGCGAAGTCTAAAATGGTAAGTGAACATTCCTGTGAAAATATTATCTCCTAAATATTACATTCCATGTTGGCTAGGAGTTCAGATCTGCGTAAATCTTTGAGGAGAAAAATACTTAAAACAAATACCCTAACCAGTTTCTGGTTTAATTGTTACAAATCTTCAGTGTTAAATCTAAAAGAAGAAAATCTCCACAAAATAATGACTGAAGGTACAGTTTTTGCCTGGTTACTGCATCAGCACTGGAGACAAGCTGCACCTCAAGAGTTCGTTTCATAAGGTCACAGGTGTCTATCCACTGTTTTCTGCATTTGTTGTGGTGGTCTCAGTGCCAACAGGTTGCACATTGTCTGCAAAATTGTGGGCATGCTCAAGGAACAAGTCTTTCAGTACGCTCAGCTCCTTGGTCAGGAGTTTAATTTTTGCCTCTAAACGTTCATTTTCTTCTTTAAGCTGGTTGACCCTTTGCAGTGTGTCTTGTGCTTTCTGCTTGCTTTTTAACCGGCTCTTTTTCACTGCCATGTTGTTTCGCTCTCTGCGCTGACGATACTCATCACTGTTTCTATCCACAAAGGAATTTTTCTTTCCCTGTTTGCTCGGAGGCACAGCTTTGCCTCCACCACCAGGACTAACTGGCACCAGCTGGGGAACCTGCTGCAAACCACTGGAGTGTGCTTCGGTGTGAATCACACTTACTCCACTCGCATCTGTAGTGGTGTTCTGTTGGGATGTCTTGCTCATTTGGACAGGCTGTTCTTGGACACAACAGAATTTATTAGGAGACTGAAAACTCTTGTGTTTCTAGAAGGTGTTTCCAACAGATCTTCACATGGATTAAGGGCAAGGTGAACCTAGTAGGGGAAAAAAAAGCGCTGTTAAAAGATGCTGGCTTCAGCTGCAATCTTATACATCACCGGTTTTAGCATAAAGTACTGATGGTACATCTGGCAGTAACACATCAAAACTGTGCTGGAAGTGGACAAGCTGCCAACTACATTTCTGAAGCCTCAAACATATTTTAATTGGATGGGACTATTACTGGGTCATCTAGTCAAGCTGTTTGAATTGTTCACTGGCTTCACTCAGTTATTCCAAAGCCATCCCTGATGGATGGGTGTCTAGCCTAGCCTCAAATATCTCCAGTTTCACAACCTCTGTCTTGGCAACATGTTCCACTGTCTAACTTTTCCTCCAGTTATACAATTTTCTTAGTTTTCAGACTGGAGTTTTCCTTCTGTGGCTTAAACCTATTAACAGCCTGACTCTTGACCAACAGAGGTACTTGATCCTTGTCTTCTTCGGACCGTATCTCTGGGTGTATCTGCAAATTCCTCCCTGATCTCTTTTCTCTGGAGCAAGGGTGCTCAGCCTGTCCACCTTTTCTCAACCATCTTACAGCACTTATTTTAAAGCTGATGTTCAAACTGATGGCTGCTGTAAGGTCTACTAGTACTGAGTGGAAAAATAAATCTATGGAAGAAGGTAGCACATTGCAAAGGCTGTGTCTGGGTGACATTCAACCACAAGCAATGTGCTGAACCTGGAACAGTATGTATCGAGCAAGTGGGACAGGTGATGGCAGTGTAGATCACTACACAAAGACAGGGAACTGTCACCCATCAAAAGACAGCAACCACAGCTGACTCATCCACAAATAAGGTCCCCTGCCCTAGTTCGTGCACCAGTCATTGTCCACTCTCCAGCAGACAAACTGGCCTCATGAGCAAGACATCCTCTCACCTGACTCACGTTCTCCCGCTGCTGAGGTCAGCCTGCTCCTGGCCCTACTGGTGGCACAAGGAGGATTCCACCATAGCTGCTGCAGGGCCATGGCCCTGGCAAGGCTAACAGCTGGTCCCCTTCTCTTCTCTTCTCATCTCACAGGATGACTTCCTAAATGGCTGGGAGAGAAGAGAGGAAGGGCAACAGGATGGTCCTAAACTCCTGAAACACCTACCTATGGCTCCAATGAAAAATACTCAGTGATCAGTCAAATCAGTGTGGATTTGTCATGTTGAACAAAAGCATTTAACTGGCACTAAACAATCCTACTCCAAGATCAGACTGCATGGCAATGGTGCAGCCCATCGTTGTGTCACACACAGACGTGCAGTATCACACAGCCAGTGTGATACATCCTCTCTTACCCATCCTCCAGATGACTGAGGAAGAGCAAGCAGCTGAAGCAGCATTGGGCAGTGCTGACCGCCCAGGGTGGGCAGTATCCAGCCCAGGAACGCATCTTGCACCCACAACAGCACAGTGATGGATGGCTTCACTGTCTGGCTGATGAATGGAGGGATGTGCGAGAGGTTTGTAAGTGAGCTCCTGTGTGTCGCTGGTCATTCTAAACTCACAGGTTCATCAGCTGTGTACTTTTCCTGTTTGTTTTTCCCAGCAGTCTGAGCTGCTGTTTTACTTTCAGATGGGATATCATTAAAATGTTAAAATTCAACTGTGTAGATCAACTGCCTATTTTCTTCCATGATGAAGGAGCTAGAATGAGATGCAGCTGCTGAGTGTGGTTCAATAAGATTCATGGAAAAGCCCACTAAATTTGGCTTGAATGTTACTCAAAATTAACATTCTCTGTCACTGAGAGGTGTTCCCACTTGAGAAGATGTATGAGTATACCCACACCCTTCCTATCAAGACACCTTTTCATTTTCCTATTTCAGGGCAGAATGAGACCATCAATTCTTTTTGACATCGTGGAGCTGAATCTAGATCCTTAGTGTCTAGCACCTTTGTGTTAGTATTTTCCCAATTTCAACTCTTAAAGCAACTTTTGGAAACCATGTTTCAGTCTCAGATTCTCACCGAATAAGCAGGTTGGTTGGGCAGTTAAACGGAATACCGTGGTAACAAGGCGTTCCTGTAAGCTAACACCAGACTGGCAGGGCTACTTGTATTAGCTGTGCATGTGTAATTGCACAGACATTTTTAGTCAAGGTGTTAAGTGTATGCTCCTCTGAGAGCATATACTGGCCTTGTCCGCGCTTTATTTTAAAATACAGGATTTCTGTAGCCTTCAAAGCATATACAGTTCTCTTAGGTTGTCTCTGACAACTATATTTCTGACACCTATTCCAAATCAGACAGAATGCTCTGCTGTCCCTTCTGCTTCAACACATTTCAGTGCTTGCAAAGGTCACCTGAACAGGCCAGTTATGTAACTCACACCATTTTCACAATCTGATTTTTGTGCTCCATGAGCTACTACACAGGAAGGGGTGGCTCCTGCCCCCAAAGGAACCCCACCTGACAGATAACAAGTTTCTTCACATCACCAGGTTCCATGTGCTACTTCTCTCTATGCTATCAAAACTATTTAATACTGCTTTAACACTCCTTTCCTATCTCTATCAGATTTCCCTATGATTCAACAAAAAAATTATTTGTTCCATTAAACCTAATATTAATGGAGTATTTCAGTTGGGCAGTACACAGATATAAGCAGAAAAGAAAACCACTGTCACAACTCTCAAGCAAGAATTCTAGCCCTGCTAGAACAGACCTCCCTCAGTTTCTTCCCACTGGAACTGATTTGTTTTTTATAAAGTAACTATTTCTTGAGTGAGACATGCTCTTATCTGGCTTGATGATCAGAACCCTTAACTGGGAGATGTGACACCTGGATTCCTGTCCTGTTCTAATGAATATGGAGAGCAAGTAGCACTAACTAGCACTAACTGTACTGCATCACAGAGTTACAGGAGTGCTAACAGTTGAGGCTTGAAACTAGTTTTTCCTACCTGGTAATTTGGAAGCTGGGTGCCTATTACCAATTGTCAGAAGGCTAGCCCAGACAGCAACAGGTGCTATGGGGCATCCTTCAGCAGATACTGCAAGGAGATTTAAAGGCAGCAGTTATGAGACATACCGAGGGGACTGTCAAGAAGGGTGAGGTAAAGGACATGGTAACTGGGAGAGGCCATGAGGGTGGGGAGGCAGATAGGTCTCAAATTTCTCAGAGCAGAGCCCGTGCAACACAAACGCAGCTGCTCCATGCCTCTCCACACAGGTTGCTTTCCCGTGACTGCGTGACAGCCCCAGCACAGCAAAAGACAACTCCTCAGAGAGCCAGCCCACTTTCCCAGCATCTTGTTCCCATAAAGCTGCTCATTAGCTTCAGCTCAGCAACAGCCCTAGGCTGGTTCCACCCAACACATGGTAGTGTTTCCAGTGGCCAGTTAGAACTGCCTAGTTCTCTCCTTGGGCCACCAACTGGCCACCCAGGAAACCAACTGGCCACCCACCACAGTGTAATAGCTGGTAACTCAAGAGGTGTCTTCTCAGGCAGAAAGATGTTTGTTACTGTCTCACAGTACTCCTCAGGGACCAATGAAGCAATGAAGCCCTTCACTTGCTTTCACATACACAAAAAACAAAAATAAAGACATTAAACTTCCAAATGTTTGCTTTGGCAAAAAAAAAAAACAACAAAAAAAGAGTGTTTTCTCAATTAAATCAGTATTTTGTTTTAACTTGGTAGCAAAGAATACCAGTTGCTTCTCCCTGCTCCTTTCGTGAGATGTGGCTGTGCTGATTCTGATCGTTAGTCAGAATGACTATTGCACAAAGTCACGCAGCTGTCTTGTCAAATGCAAAATCGGTCCCAATCTCAACAGCAACAGGTGGCATCTCTTCTCTTAGACTTCAGTAGGAATACCCTAATAGGATTCGATTCTAGATTCCGATGACCCTGTAGTAAAGACAGTGGCACAGAACTCCAGGCACACATTTGCTGAACAATGGGAGGACCGACTCCTGCATGGTTCACACTCACAGGTTTGCAGGAGCTGCTGCTAACTCCCACTTACTAAAGGCTGGGCAACAACTCTTTTGAGACTGGGTAGCTGAAACCCGTCATTTCTTGCCATAGCTGACAACATCACTTTCCTGCACTTATTTCAAAATCTCCATTTTATTATACATTTTACAAGGAAAATGCACTCTGACATCCTTAACAGACTGTATCAGAACCCCTAAAGCATGAATTCTGACAGAATCCCAAACAGTGGGAGGCGAGAAGGTATCAAAAGACTGTTTTTCGAATTAAAACGACAGCTGTGATTTCTAACGATGAACCAATTCCTTAAATCCGAAAGTTTTGAACATTATAAATGCTTATACTTTCCGAAGAGGCTCTGCATGGCAGTGTCACGGAGCTGCGACTGCTCTTCCCTGCCGGATGTCAGCGCTAATGCCGACGCCGAGCTCCCTGCCTGCCAAAGCTCTGGTTTGAAACTTGCAACTGGAACTACGGAAATTCGTGGGGAACCTGAAACATCTGTCGAGACGCTCCCCGGGGCGCCGCGCGGCGGGGGGCGCGCGCGGGGCGGTACCGCAGGCGCTCCCTCGCGCCCCAGGCCGCACTCTGCGGCTGCCCCCCGGNATGCAACCGCCGCGTGATTGGCAGCGCGCGCGGCCAATCAGCGCCCGCGCGGGGCGGGGCCGCGGCCTGAGGTGTTTGTGTGTGAGGCCCGCGCGCGTCCCGCGGGCTCGGCTGCGCTCCCGCTACGGCCTGAGTCTGGCCACGGCCTGAGTCTGGCCACGGCCTGAGTCTGGCCACGGCCGCTCACAAGGTTCGTCCTGCGCTGCTGCAGCCGCGCTGGAGGAAGACGCGCTCGCGGCCACGCGTGTCGTTGGGCCGGCTGGCCCGGGCCCCCGGGAGCCGTCTTCCCCTCTCGGACGGGGGGACGGGGTCGAGAGGCCGCCCCGCCCGGCCCAGGGCTGGCGGGGAGCGAGGCGGCCGCCTCCCCGCGCCGGTGGGAACCGGGGCTCCGCCCTTACTTCCAGGAGGGTCCGGCACCTCCCACAGACCGAGGGGGAGAAGCCGAAACCGCGTTTCCCGGCTGAGTCCCCGCACGGGCAGAGCGGGGAGCTTGTCCCGGGCCCCGCGGGAAGGACAGCGCAGTTTCGGTGTGCCCGGGCCGGGCCGGCCGGTTTCCTGGGGGTACCTGGCACAGGTTGTGGGTTCGATCCCCGTATGGGCCACTCGCTTAAGGGCTGGACTCCATGATCCCTTTGGGTCTCTTCCAACTCAGAATGTTCTGTGATTCTGGTGGAGTTGGCCAGCGCCCCACGGGCATCGAAGTAAAGGATGGTGTGTTTCTGTACTGATTGGCATCTCCTAGTTGTTCCCAGGCTGTTAATTAACACCTGACAGTGTATTCCCATCTCGATCCTAGCTGCCGTGCGGTTTGCCTCTGTAGAATGTTGTGAGATCAAGGGGAAGGAATACCAAAGACGTTAAATAAAAGTAACTACACTTCTCTTGACAACAGAAATTATGACAAATTTCTAAGTTTCATAGATTCTTGGTTAATTTTTCTTTCTAAACTTACTATTAGAAAAGAAACCCTAAATGCTGGCAGACTAGGAAACATCTGGGTCATAGAGTTCAATGTCACGGGAAGATTATGCACCATTTCACTGGTATGTTTGTTGTTATAAAATGCATCACTTTTTGTAGAGAAAAGTTCTTTTTGCCTATAATAGTTTCCAGACACTTTGGTTTATATCACTTTAGTTCTGCCCAAACAAGCATATACTTACTATATATATATACACAGATATGCTCACATCTCAAGCTTTGTGTGAGCAGGGTGTGTTTGCAGCTCCCTGAATGGGAAATGTACACTTCAATACACAGGTGTGTGTTTGCAGTGGGCAGGTCTGAAAATCATCTGTTTATAAGGTAGGCAAGTTTGGAACAAGTTCAAGTGTGCAGACAGTAAAAACAATACTGTTGGAAAAGTGGGATTTTTTTAATGCAGAGAAAAGAAAGTTGATGATCTATGCTACTCTGGTTTAGCACGTAGACCTGCTTGAAAATGTTTTATGTCTGCAAAAGACCTGAGAATAATTAGATTTGTAAATACAGTTGCAGAGCTCAGTAATATAGATACAATTATTTGTATTTACCATTTTTAAGGCTGTTGGGTGTTGTGGAGGGATTTTGTTTTTGTAAAGCCCTGTGGAAAATAAGCCGTATTTGCAGAAAAATTCTGAGGGTTAGTCTGGGCAAACAGTTTTACTCAGCTCATTTACCCCAAAGATAACTTTTCCTTATCAGTCAGCAAGTATTTGCTTTAACTTCTGTAATGTTTTTTGGCTTCTTAATTGAAACAGTTACATTTTCTGTGACAATGACTCATCCATCTATAGCTAGAGTGAAATTCCAGGTAAGCATTAAACATTATCCTTCGCTCACAATAGTTAAGTAAATGTGTGCTCTAAGTATGCTTTCCTAGGATTTTAGAGCACTTTATGACCATTCATTCATTAATCCTCATCAAAGATAGCTGAAGAAAATAAAATGTAGATGAACTTATTCTCACAGTGTGATTATTTTAAACGTTAAAGCTCACAGATAATTCCCTCCATGTAAGACACTCCAGTGCTTGGTTGGCATTGTATCTTGTTACAAGAAACCATCACACAGTGTACTTCAGTTTTTGCAGGATAATTTTTCCCCCCAATGTTACAGTAAAAATATAATATGGAAGCAATCTAAAAAGTAAGCACAGAAATATATTTACAGCTGGGATGTGGCATTGAAATACACACTTTACCTGCTTATATACAAGTTGTGCCAGATGAGCGGCAGCTCTGGAGTAGGGTGTCACAAGCAGAGTGGTCTCTGCTGGGATGGAACCCTTCTCACTCTTATTCTGGATGTGTTCCTATAGCAACCGGTTACCCATAGGACTACAGATAATACTGTAATACTATCTAATCTTCACATGCATTATCCAGTTGCACGATTGTTTAAAGACTTTAGTCCTGGAAAAAAATTATATTGATATTCAGTGACTTCAGGCAAACTACAGCAATTCACATTTAGAGGGAGAAAGGCCATTGAGGAAATAGAAACTGCGGGAACTGGACTCAGATGGTATAAAGGGGAGAGGAGCCTGTTGGGACAAATGTCCCTGTTTACTGCCCACTCAGTGTGTTCCCTTAACACAAAAACATTAAGAAGTTCTCTGGAGCCTTTCACTTGGAGCGAAAACTATTCTGTTGCCCTTGGAATAGTTTCTGTTGCGTCTGATTCCATTTTTCACGCGTGTTTCCTCTGTCTTCATGGGCAATTATTTCTTTGTCTTAAAATAAAAACCCTACAAACTTCTGGACTACAACCTATATATTAAAAAAAATGTTTCTTTCTGTAAGCATTTGCCTCTGTTTCCCTCATGGGTAAGCCTTCGCTGGATTTTTTTTCACTTCAGACTTGCACATTTCAGTTAAAAGTTTAATTTTCACACATGATGCTGCTGTTTACTTTTTCATTCTGGTCTAACAGCCATGCCTTTGAATTCTAGAGAAGAAATCACTTTCTCTCCAGTGATTTAGAAGAGAGAAGAATAAATATATTTGTATATGTAGTTTACAGGTAGAAATAGGCCCCTTAGGTAAAAACACATCATTCCAGGCTGTGACGAACACTCAGATGTATTTAAGGGCAAATGTATTGAATTATACAAAAATATAACCTTTTCTTGGTAACTGCTACCCCTTTTCTTGGTAATCTCAACCTAGATTTATTCAAAACTGGAAAGATTCTCTCAATATGATTACATTCCTTGTGATCACCAAGCAGATGGCATTCACTCAGAATGGAATATCCCAGAAATACAAAGTCTGTAATAGAGGTTTTCCATAATCTTATTATTGCAAATCTCCCTTCTCTTAACAGCCCTGCATTTTGGTATTACAATAATTACTTTTCGTGTTCAGGACTGACCTGCACCAAGACCAAAATCCTATTGTTAGAAATCTGAATTTTGCAGAGCTGAGGCTATTAAAGTTTCAGAAAGCAGAAGGATCACTGATTTTCTTTTCTCAGGAATCTGGCTATATTAAAAAGAATTAAACGCAGAGAGAGAAGCAATATGAATAGCTCTGCCTATTTGTTTGAAAAAGCTTATACTTCCTAAGCACAGAGTTTGGTTTTTCACTATGTCTTAATAATTTAAATGACAGAAACTTATCTGTTAATAGCTGATTTGTCAGAGGTAGCCTTTTTGACTAGGTGAGGAGAAAGGAGAGGAAAGATTGCTAAGTGGTGATCACTATTTCAGTATCATACTGCTGATTCTAGCACTGACTCACCACAGCCTTGGAAAGTTACATTGCTTTTGTTCTAGCGAATGCTAAGTAAAGAAATGAACCAATCTGTTCTAATAGCAAACATCCATTTTATTGTCACATTGCCTGGAGTTCATTTGCGGGAAAAATCAAGTGCCTTTGTTCTTTCTTTCTATGCAGCTAATAAGTCTTGTAACTAAGTATTTCCAGTTTCTAGTTCTGCATCTTCCAGTACTACTCCTCCTTATTTGCAGTTATCAAAATATCCAGGTTATCTAGCTATCTAGAGTTACTCATACTGGTTTCTGGAAATCGATTAACTCAATTATATGGGCAAAATAAATGCAATGGTTCTCAAATGGAGGAGGAAAAAAACCCCCATAATAGACAGCTGTTCCCCACAACTTCAGCAGGCTATTGGGCAATAGCAAAAGGAATAAGGCTAACACAGAAGTCTTACAGCATCTGCAAAAACAAATAGATCAATGAGATATATACATCATATAGTAGAAAACGAATGCATTGATGATTTGTATGCTTTTACAACAAACCCGAGCTGTCACTTCTATAGGCATTATATGCCATGCTTCCCCAGCTACAGCTGTTCATTTTATCTCTACAGTTTTGAGGGGAATGAGAGGTTTGGTACTTCAAGCTTGATGAACTGGTTTCATCTAGGTAGAGTCTGTGATAGTGGTGCCCTGAGATTTGATTTCCTAATTGCCATATTTTTGTTTCATGCTATCATCAGTCAGTTAATTTTTTAAATCAGAAACTGTTAGCAAGCACTTTCAGAATCAGCCAACTGCACAGATAAAGGTGTGCCCATTTTTGCAAGTTTCACTTTTTTGTGTGGTATTCTGGTTAGTAGGTTGGGTTCTTCAGCAGTCACATATCATCAGAGTCTTCTCTTTCATAGCTACAAAATACCTGTTGATGGTAAATTTATATTTTAATGGAACCATTGCTCAGTCTATGCTGTCATGCTGTCAGGAATTTGTTCTTCAAGCCAAGCCAGCTCAGGTTCTCCAATACCAATGTTCCATTTTACCAGACAGTACTTTGATCTGAGAAGTGTGCCATTACAGCCATGGCTTCTTGAGGGATTTGAAGGTAGAGGGACATCTTGTTACTTTTGTGACAATTCTTTGCACATAAAAATACTGTCACAAAAATGTGCGCTGTTTCAAAATTTAGCATATAACATCCTATGTCTTCACTGTATTTCAGAGGACTGCTTAGGAGATGACCAATGTATTTTAGGTATATAAAGATTACCAGATATGCATTAGTGCTCAGTAGCCACAAGTCCCTTTGAAGTGAATGAAGCAGCTGAGATTACTACCTGTGACCTTCTATGAAAATATCAGAATATGGAATTAGAAGCTTTCTTGTAGATATTTGAGTTTACAAATATCAAATGTGTCCCTGAAGAATGCCTGGTCTGTGAGGAGGCTTCTAGGTGTGTCAACCTAAAGTGTTCAGATCTCTGGAAGATCATCTAACAAAAAGAATTAACACTATATTCCTTTACAGTTTTTTACAGGATTTTGCAAACATATGTTTGTGTTTGAGTGTTCTCTCGCTTTGCTCTGGTGTCTGGTGATCCAATGAAAATTAGTATGTCCTTTGTTGTGAATTTCATTGGAACTTGGCTTGAGTTTTACCCAAGCTTCTTTAGTAATTGTACTAAACAATGCAAACTGCAACTCTTCTGATATCTGCAGAACATGACAGGGATCTGTAGACTGCTACTGATTGTTTTGGGGGTTTTCTGCCATGTGTATGCAAAATGTTAGGTAAGATGAGGGCTGCATAGCTAGAGTAACACAAAGTAGATAAATGGATCGAAAGGAAAATGCTGTTTATTGTGTGAGTATATGTGCACCTATAAAATCTGGTTCAAAAGAGACTTGTTAGAACTGAACAAGTCTGAGCGAGAACTAATGGCCCACACCTGGGAATAAGAGGTGAATTCTCAAGTATCCAGGTTTAGTAACTGCCACACCTGTCCTATATTCCCAAAAGCATAAATGAGGCCTGCAAGGATTTAGATAGCTTAGCTTCTGAATGCACAGTGCCATGGCTCTTTTCCAAGGCATCATCACTCACCGCATGAAAATCCCCACCCATAATTACTAGGGCATTATTTATCACAGGGTATACTCTAGTGAAGAACTTTGCCTTATTCCTATGATATCAAGAAGAGTGAATAGTTTTAGTCATTAATTTTATCCAGACTTCAATATGGTTCAGAACAGAAGCCTAAAATAAATACCCTTCCAGAAAAGCAATTAAATTGGAGAGGCATGGCTTCATTTATGGTCTCATGGTGCTGGAAAGATGAGGAGACAAACTGCATTCTTATCAATGGCTTTATTATTCCCCGCAACCAATATGACCACTGAAATACCACGAAAAGCTCAAGGAACGGCCATTTGAAACACAAAAGTGAGAATCTGGCACCTGGCAGAGGACAGTCCACCTGATTTTTTACTCCACCTCAATTCTGTTCGTGAACATGAACAGAAAATTAATTATTTATCATTGTACAAAATATGTGGGAGAACAGTTTGAGAAAATGTATTGGCAATTGCAGCATCTGTCATTGACCTCCTGCTGCTAACATCAAGGAGAATTTTGGATGAGATAATCAGTGACTGATACTTTGGTCAAGCAAGTAGACTCTATCTTTTGTCCCCAACAAAAAAGAAGGTAAGTACAGCAGGGCCATCTTCCTTCCAGAACGCTGATTCTCTGCATTTGGTGAGTTAACTGTTTCTAGTTCTCTTGCCTCCTGAAACAGAAGTAATTTCCAAAGAAACAGTGGGGTACAGCTTTCTGCTTCGGCTCTGCCAACCTTCAAACATAATGCAGTCTCCCAGAAGAACAAAGCAATTACACTTAGACTTGCAGGCATCAGAATATCTCTGTCATTGTGAACTTACAAGACACAATCTAGGTCTGTATTGAATATAAATACTGCAGACAAATTTGTAGAAAAAAACACTTTGTAGCATGTTCCAGGAACATCTGATTTTCTCTCAGCAGTAACTAGATCAGACTTCCCTCTGATAGGAGAAGCTTTGTGCTCCCTCCATCCCTACATGTCCTTTGTAGTCATGTTTGTGCACATCAATGGCTGTAAAATTCAGCTTGGCAAATCTCTGTACAGAGGAAAGTCTCTTCGTTCTGAGTTGTTTAGCCATCAAGTGGGGCTTTCATGCTTCAGGCATGATTTATTTGATCAGAAGTTCTCCCACAATTAAGACACCCAATTGAAGTTATCAGGAATCCTGCCCAAGAAGAGAATTCAGGCTCAGCAATATTACAGCAAAGTTAATGACTTACAGTGGAACAACCTGTCTCCAAAAATATGGAGCAAAAGAGAGTAACATGCAAAGGAAAAGTTGATGACAGCACAGAACACTTCAAAACATTGAACCTGCTCTCACAGATTCCTAGTGCTGCATATGCACTGGCAACCAACCACCTGCAGCCATTTGGCAGAGACTGAGACTTAGTCTACCAAAGCACTGCTATCCCTGAAGACTGTTTTGCTGCAGACTTGATACTTGCTGAGCATACACATTCTAAAGAGGACTTCACCAATATGTACAGAATTGTAGAAACCTTCGAAGTGCATAATGAATATGGTAGATGTCACAATCATTTGTGCAGGTTTTTGAGGCTCTCTTCCACGATGTACAGGCTTTGCTTTTACGTCACCTGCAGTCCTATTGCAGATGTGATTTGGCAGTTGGAGGAAAGGACTTTGCTTACCAGGAAAGGAGATTCTTCAATGTATGTTTGTGTATATGTACTTTCATGTCATGTCCTCATTTTCTTCTTGTGTAAAGCCCTTTGACACTGAGGGTCTCAGCAAGTGAGACAAAAGGGTCTAATGCACGTGTGTCTTTCTCCTTCCTGTGAACAAAATGAAGACAGGATGAGTGCACACGTGTATGTGTACTCCTAGCAGGAATATGCACATAGGCAGCCAGTCCTGGAGAACTCCAACTTTGAGAAAGTTCTGTACTGCTAGCAAGACAGCCTGGGATGTTGTGCTTTAGTGGTGCCATAGATAAGTGAAAAACCTCAGGCACAAATGCCAATACCTTAAACACAAAAAGTTTATAACAAAATATTTCATTTGTCTGAACACCGATGTAATGTAGGCATTTATTTAACACCAGTGTGTGGCATCAGTAGAGAGTACTGCAGCACAGTCTGAAACAGCACACATACCTTTGGCTTCCTTCACGTGACGGCTGTAGCTCTCGTGCCAGTTCGCAGTCAGCTCTCAGACACCTCATGCTCCAGCAGCACTGGTAGCTGAGCTACGGCAACCGAGGAGATGAATGTTTTTACTTTCTTTCTGAGTGTTTTTAATAGATTTCTGGAAAGATTTTCATAAACCTAAAATTTGATAAGTCACACATTCGGATACTCCACCACCAGATGGATGTGATGAAAATATGTAGATCCAAGGACTTAGGGGTATTTCAGTGCTGCAAGGGAGATTTGACTGTGTAGCTCGGAGCCCACTGCAACAAATAGGGAAGGGGCACTGGGGCAAAGCCCCTTCCTGAAGACTCAGTTTGCAGTTGATATATCACGAGATCTGAGCTCTACCTGAAGTGTTTTCCACAGTTTGAACATATAGCATTTCCTCTTAATAAGGACACATCTGTTTATATGGATTGTCTTCCATTAAATACTGGCACCACTTTTTGCATATCCAGTGTAAACAGCAGCTGAACTTGTACAAGGGACAAATGTACAAGGGACAACTGTAGTTAGGAGTCCCACAGTGTCTTGAACTTCCATAAAATAGGAGGAAATGGGAACCTCAAACTTTATCAGTGACATCCTGAGCTGGGTAAGTGGTGTTTATTTCAGATTATTAATAAAGGAGAAAAGTAATTCCCTTGTGGTCTAGACCCTACCATAGATGCAAATGATCTCTTGATGACTTAAATTAAATGTAAATGATCCATAAGCCCTGCACTTAGTTACATAAATACTTCCATCAACTAAGCCTTTCTAAAGCCTCCCAGCACATTCATGCTGGTGGGGAATAGCCCCTTTCTAAATGGAAAATACTGACCCACTATGAGCTGTACTGTTTTACCCAACATAAATGCCAGCTGTGTTGGTTGTGGTAACTGTCAGCAGTTGTTTCTCTGACAGGGAGCAACAGGGTTCTGTGCCAAGTTACACTTTCCTGTCCTTGTCTTTTGCAGCTGAGTGTCAGATTGCAGACAACCAGCACGGATTCAGCCTTTCCATGCTATGGGTTCTGTGCCACACAGGTTTTTAAATCATCATATTCCTTTTAAAACCATATATTTTAGTAAAACAAAATCGAGAACTGTAGCACCCAATACTAAAATGTGTTGCATGAATTCTTTTTAGAATCATGCAACTCATGTAATTAAAAATCTGGAAATTTTGCATGCTTTAAAGAAGACAGGAGTTATTTTTCTGAAATTAAATTTTAGTTTGCCAAGTTGAATTTCACTTTATATTTACCACATTTATGTCATAAATGTGAGCAGCTTGTACTGCTCTTATTCCCCATTAATATAATTATATAACATTAATGTAATGTTGGTGTTTGTCAAGGAATGTAGGATTTATGTTCATATTAACATATTACATGTAATTTGATTAAAATTAGCACCTAGCATAATTGTTTAGTCCTGAAAGAATTATTCAAAGTGAATAATTTAGAGTCCAAAACCTTATTCCCATTTCCTATCTTTAATAGCAGCAGAAGAAAAAAAATAGAGATTTTTGCAGTATGGAAGCCCATTTCATAGTTTGTTTATTTTTTACTTAGAAACACAAGTAGTTTGCAAAGACTTTTTGTTTGGAATTAGAAACCTCTCAGCCCTGGGCTCTTGCTGAATGATTAGCCTTGATTATGCTTAGCTCCACTATTAACTATGGCCAGGTAAGTCACATGACATTGTTGCTTCCTCCTCTCTGAAGGGCACTGCCTCTTCAGCATTGTTTATGAGCATCGAGATACCCAAACCTTGCAAACAACCTAGCACTGTCACTGGCTCTTTACTTTCTGAAATTTTATTGCAAACAAAATACTTTTATGATTCCATAAAATGAGTAAAAAATATAATGGCTTCCATCAAAAGAAATCTTCTGATTGTATTTGTATGAATTCTTCTAATATTTATTTCAAGCATTCTGTAGCTCAGATGTCAGCTGCCTTTAAACACAAAGCAGAAGGAATGGTTTATTCCAAGCATCATCATTTGAAGTAGCCAGCCCTGTTTTCCTCTAAAACTTTGAAACTTTGGATTCTAGATTTTTATCTGTCTGTGATCCTTTCAATAAAACCCTACTGATCGTTAGACTCGCTTGCTTTGTGATTAACTCTTATTTGACTTAAGACTTGTTTTACCTAAAGCATAAGATTCCAGTTTCAACAAAAAAACCCCTAAATATGAAGGTCTTGAGGAACTCATGCAGTGGTGACTCCTTATTTCTATTAACAGGACTGGCATGCTGAATGTTACTGTGGGTGACTTCTCTTTCTGTGAAGGCTGAGAAGTCAGAATAGGTGTTATCTCAGCAGGCAGGAGTGCCAGGTTCTTTCTGTGGATGTTTTCAAGTGACCTTGGAAATCCCTGCAGGAAAGGAAGGGTCATATCTCATGTCACCTGCCAGTGGCTGCAGGAGAGCTCGTGCTGCCCTGAGCCTGGTGCAGGTCAGCTACCCTGGCAGGGTCGGTGTGCCAGAGATGGAACTTCAGCACTACATGCCTGCTCCAAAGGATGAGCTGCCTCCTAGGCCTCATCTCTGTACAGTGGTTACTCCTAGGAGAGTCAAGGAAATTCTGATGCCAGAAGTGTCATTATGATTAGCTTGAAACTGATAACAAAACTGTGTTCTTTTTCAATATGAGATTGCCTCTGACTTGATTCCTTCCTCTGTGCACCTGTTGTTCCCCTGTGCTGGTGGTTGATTTGATCACGGCTTAGTTTCATTGGTGATGTCACCGAGTGACTCTAATAACTTTGCTGAGATTCCTTCCTTCCTTCCTGAGCTCCCTTTCCTCTTACTGCCATTGACATTTTTTATTTAGTAGGCCAGCTCTTGCTTGGGTTACTCATGCCAGTAATCCCTGGGCTAACAGTGGGATAATTAAAGAAAGCTGAATTTATCTCAACAGGGGGGTCAAATTTTAAGATACAAGATGGCATCTGCTCTGAGCAGTAAAATTGCTTTCTCTTAGTTTAGAGTCAATACTTATAAAACCTGACATTTTAAAATATGAGTCAAGTGTGTTCCCAAAACTTTCTGCCACTGAAGTTGAACGCTTTGTGACATTAATTAAAGAAGATTTGCAAAAGTGTATTATCTTCATATTTTCAAATCTTAGTCCTTAATTCCACAGGTACTTTGAACATCGAATATTTGCAGGCTGGCAATCAAAAACTGTGAGCTCATGGGTTATCCCAGTGTCCGACCAGTGCATCACCCAATAGGTTCACTGTAAGAGTAGTTGAAAAAGCACACCAGATCCTTGAGTTCTCTGAGGGCTCTCATGCGGAAGTCTGACATGGATTTAGCAATGTCTTCATATGTGAAATGACAAGCATGAGGCTTTCAGATCCATTTTGTACTACAGAATGTAAATTTTTACCACATTTTTACTCTTTAGCTTAATCTTGATCCTTGTAACAATCTCTCCTAAAGGGGAGTAAGCTGGATGAGAACATAGAACTTAATTCACGTCAAGCACTAAGTTTTATGACAGGATGTGTCATGTACTAAAATACATAATTAAGAAATGACATGACTATTTTTATAAGCTAATCTTCATTTCCAGTCCCACTGCTCTCACTTTTCACGTCTTCTTCTGATTGTGCATTCTTTGTGTAGCAAAGCATCTCTTTCTATACTTCTGGAAAATGCTTAACATTTTTTGGTATTTTTGGTTTGGTTTTTTTTCCCTCAGAAACTCAAAAAATAATGTCTACAGTGCAAACTACTTATAAAGAGTGATGAAGCCTGAGCCATGCTGTCTCATCTTCTTTTTGCAAGTCTTTTGAGAACAGCAAAATGTAACATCTAAGTCAGTGGCAAGATTCCTCATTACTTAAGCAGTCTTCTCAAGCACTTGCTCAGCTTTGTAGATGTACCTTCTCGAAACCAGGTGATTTTGGATTGACTATTGACTGCCAAAGTTATGCTTAAAAACAACCTTTTACATTAAAAGAACAGGTATGAATAATGTTGCAGGATGACTACATGAATATTTTCAAAGGATTAATGCACAGCCATATATAAGAGACATGTATAAGAAAAAAACAAGGGTATTTTTTTCTTTGTGATTCAGTGTTACCTCACAGTGTTCACATAGGTGTGCTTTGAAACCAATGTACTTGTTTGGCCTTACATGCCACTTTAGTTAGTATTGCAAATTGCTGTTCTAAGGAGAAGCTCATAATCACAATCTGCTTTGGGTATCAGAGTGAATTACTCACACAAGTGAGGAGATGCTACTCGTCTAACTAGCAGGATTTTGGTAAATACTGATGCTAACCCAGGTGTGCAGTCCTGCTGACAAGACTACTAAGACACTGTTATTTCAGTATCTAGTTTTAGTTGCAGTTCAGGACACTGAGATTTGTAAATCTAAGTTCCCTGCACAGCTCATGTAGGTACTTTGAGAGCATCTAAATTAAATGCTGGAAGTTGGTGTCACCTGAGTGGGGAAAAAAAGTAACAGTTTTCTGGATTTACAAGGATTTTAAATCTCTGGGTTTGGATTACCTCTTGCATGATGCCATGAAAAGTAGCTAGCCAAAGTCTAAGAGCCATAATCTTCAGAGAATATTTTGAGAACACCTCCCTAAAAGCAGAGTTGGGAACTGAGTTTGGGGTAGGATACCCTGTTACTGTTCTGCTGCATGATTTGTATGCCAGGTAAGGGTCTGCACAGGTTCCTACTGAGATCAGTGAGAGTCTTCAATCCAGTAGACATGGGGTAGGGTATAGAAGAAAATAAGCTGTATTCTCTATATGCTTCTTTAAGCATACAATGGCAAAAATCAAAAAGAATGACATTTTCTTGGCAGTTCACCACAGAGAAATTTATTTCAGATAAAAAAATTGATCTATTTCCATTTTAAAAACCAACAAACAAGAAGGAACTGTATGAAAGGATTTCCTCTGTAGGAAAGCAGTAGTAGAACTTTTGCATGCTCATTGGTGGTGATATTAGCAGGCTGATATTAGGGCATAGGAGAGATTAAATTCTCAGTTTTGTTACGTATTTCTTGCATGGCCTTGGCAAGTCATTCCATCTCACAGCTCTCTAGCTGTGAAATAGAGAGTAATAACACTGCTCCATCATCCAGGGAGATGTAGCATGAACAAATTAAAGATGATGAGCCATTCATGATGAGAGAAAGCTTTGAAGTTGGTAAGGTAAAGACGGAAGATTGGAAAGTAAATTCAGGTGTGAAAGAAAGGAGGTCAGCATTTAATCAGAGGTGAAAGACTAGAGGGAGAGAGAGAATGGGTGATTGTGGATAGGCCAAATACTGAAGAAAGGGATAACTGATGCATACCAGTAGGAGAACTACTGTTAAACATCATAACATCATTTGTGGAAGTCTTCAGGCAAAGGTGATGGCCTAGGACTGCAGAAGAAAACAGTACACTGAGAGGTGAGGAGCAACAGTGTAACCTTTTTTTTTTGTGGTATTTCAACTGTATGTTCTTTGGACCAGGACTTAATCCTGTATCTGAAAAACATTTGCAGTGTTTTGGGCACCATGGATGTGGTCAGTGAAATATGATCCTAATTATATGAGAGGAACTGTGTATGCAATGGCTCATTAACCATGCAAAGATTGTGAATGGATAAGACAACTTCACAGACTGATTGGTGCAAGATTACAGGTATCAAGCTGGAAACAGATTGGGCTGTGAGGGTCATTTGAATGGAAGTGAGCAGTTATCAGGTAAGTGGAAGTGAAAAGATGCTCTCGGTCACCTACCTTGGAAATTGCAAAAGACTGAGCTCTCAGTAGAAGAGCCAGAAGTCAGTAGAGCCCAAGGATAGCAAGAACTGAGGACATGATCACAGAGACCCTGAAAAGGGGAATGATACAAAAAAGGAAGAGGAAGATAGCATGAATTTGAGTTGGTTCACCTTGGAATTGTGTTTCTCCAAAGGCAAAAAGCTGTAATGATAAGTCATTAAATCATCTGGTTTTGGACCAAAATGCACATTAAAAAAATGGTAAGCACTTCCCAGCTGCCTTTCCCATCTGTAAGGAAGGTTCTGGTTGACTTGTCATACACTGCTGCATACTGACCTACGGGCCTCCAAGGCTTTGGCATATAAAGTCTTTTCCTTTGAAAACTGTCATGTGTGGCAGCTTTTATGTGCAGTATCAAGTGTCCCCTCTCTGGTGCAGAAAACACAACAGGAGTGGGGAGAAGTCTGTGTTTCAGTACATCACAACAAGTAAGATGGTAGACTGCCAGCTCTTTATTTGTGTAGCAAACCGCTGCTGCTCCATCCCTGCCTACTCCCCAGGTGCACTCAGGGCGCAGCTGAGGATAATATCCCCTCGTCACTCCCACGACAGCTATCCCATCCTTTCTGCTCCATAGTGCCCACCCCTGCCAAATCGTTCTTTCCCCCCATCAGTTCTGCAGGTGGGAGAGAGGAGAGGCTGGGCTGTTGCTGCCATTCACCCCAAAGACTTTTGCGTGCAGACTCCTGTCTGGAGCTTTGTCAGTAGCAATGAAATATTCTGGTTTAACAAGGTAGTAAAATAAAGGTGTAGTTGCACTCCGGTTCCTAACAGGGCTGCCACATGCTACATTCTGCAGGCTGTTGGATCAGCAAGCAGAGCACCATCGTGCCCACAGCCTGCAGGGCCAGCCTGCATCCTGCAGCCAGTAACCTGTTTTGCAGCCCACAGGAGTGAAAGGCCTGAGAACAACACAGGAGCAAAGTTCAGGTGAAATAGACTTCAGTGTTCCAGTTCAATTAAAAACTCTTAATAGTCACAAAGGCACTAAGATACTCACATTCCTTCACAGTTATGTTCTTCTATTCAGTTTCCTTCCCCAAGCAGAAAGGAGCGCAGCTGACTTGTTATAGATGACTCTTGGTGCTGTTTCAAATTGTGGAGCACTTCGCTCGCCCTCCCTGGGCTTCTGGACAGCAAGATCTGCTTTGGGATGGAAGAATAGCACCCTCAAGAGTTGACAATGCTACTTCATGGAGCCATAACATCCTTCCTCTCTTAGTTTAATTAGCTCCCTGGTTCATGTAACTTAAGCAACAAGCTTTCTCTTTGAAATATTTGGTATCAATCACTGTTGATATAAATGTGTAAATAAGCATTTGTGCTTGTTTGGGGATGATCCAGTTCTAAATATTTTATTTGTCTTCAAACAGGGAGGGAAAATAAAAAGACAAAGGTATGTCTTTTTTGCTAAGTCTGGGAACTTCATTTTATACCATATTAAAATAATTTGAACAGGAATTTAGGTTTCCATGTAAAAATAGAAGACTTAAAAGTTCTTAACTTAGATAAAAGGGGTCTATGTAAAAAAAAAACCCAAACTGAGCAAACCAGTCCTTAAATTGTGGGGACTTGTTCGTTAATTACAGTAATTAGGAATGGAATCTGATCCTAAACTTTCTGATTTACTTTAAATTTTTTTAATATGTAGTTAGGCCTTAATTTCAGAATGATCAAAAAATGCGAGAGCGTTTTAAAGACTAGGGAGGTGTAGGTATTGTTATTAAATCACAAACTTAGTTATACGCTTCTGCTTACACTTTCTTAGTTATCCTTCTGCTGTTTCATGCAGCACTGACTTTTTATTTTAAATGTTCATGGCCTGTTCCTGTTTCTGCTGACTTCAGAGTCAGACAAGGCCTCTTGAAAGCTCTGAGCATAAACTGCTTACCAGCTTTTATTCCAGATGATATTTCTCTCAGCAGGCAAAAAGTCCACCTCTGTGTTTGTCCCATTTCTGGAAATGGGTTCACTTGATTTGAACAAGCTGAATTTGGACAGTTGGGTGCAGTCAGGGACATTTTACTTTCCACGCTGAAACACCCAAAACTCACTCCTGTCACAGACTTGAGGCTTTTCCTCTGTACCAGGACTTTGTTCCGAGATCTTACGAGTGTTTTGGTTGCTTAGACAGTGCTGCAGCTCCCTGTGGAAGCAGCCCTGTGAGGCACTGCTACTGCACTGAAGCCAAGACATATAATTTTAGAAAATACTGACTGCATCTAAAAAAAAATTAGGATTCTTTTTTTCAATTGATAGTGAAAAGTGTACTCTGTAATCTGTAAATTAATGTTTCCCTCCTGTAATTACAGAATCCATTCTCCTGAGAGGACACTGGAGTGTGCCAACTGACTCTGCTGGCCTTGCATTTGCTCATGAAACAAAGGTTCACACCTGAATTGTGTGAAACAAAAACATGGGGTTTTGGTGCATTGTAATTTTTGTTTCCTGTTGAATCCTTTGTCAAATATTTTTAATTGCAAGAAATCTGTCAAACCCTTTCTGAGGAATTTACTGACACAAGTTTCTGTTTTACTAAGACACTCTGGACTAAGAATTGCAGCATTTTTTTTCTCCAGCCATCACTATGTTTGATTCATTTTCCCTGCAGATCTTTCTGTAGCAATTTTAAGCCTGCACCTGCTCCAGTGGGCTTGGCTTGTCCTTTCAAAGGCACCTTCAGGACCAGGAGAGCTAAATGCCTGTGGGATTCCCCCGAGTGCACCTGGGTGCTGTGCAAGGAGGGACAGACACATCTGTTCTGCGGACTGCGAGTGATGGCAGCAGAAGGAATTCTGTGCATCCTCACCCTGCCCGAACTGCAGCTCGAGACGGAGGCTCCTGGGGAGCCTGTGGCCTGTACCCAGGAGCCACAGGAAGGCGCATACCCCGGAGGTGGGAAGCGGTGGCTGGGACACGCAGCTCCTCTCCAGTCCCGCACTTGCGGGAACATTGATCGCCTTCAAAACCCCCAGAAAACGGAGGCTGGGAAGGCTGCTGCCGCGGGGCCGGCCGCACGCCCGCAGTACGCATGGGTACCTGGCCACTGCAGCGCTGCGCTGGACGGTCCGGGCCCAGCTGCGCCCGCGGTTATCCCGGGTCAAGGCCGGGAGGCGGCCCGTGCCCGGCACTGGTCTAGATTGCTGAGTGTGCGTTTGGGGAAATCCGTCTTAAAATTACCTGCTCGATTCGTGCGGGGGATGAAGCGGCCCGCAGGTGACCCGGCTCGGGCTGTTCCGTGCAGGCGGGGCAGCTCCTCCGGGCTTGGGACCGGCGGTAACCGCCGGAGACGGCAGGGCGGCCAGGCCGATCGCCTCCGAGCAGCGGAGCCGGGAAGCCTCCGCGACTACCGAGCTCTCCGCCCCTGTTCGCCGGGCGCCATCCCCGAACAGGTCCTAGTCGAGCTTGGGGCCGGACTCCGCGGGTCCCGCCGGTGAAGCCGGGCCGCGGTGGAAGGCGGAGCGGTCGGCCTCGGTCGGCTGCTCCGACCCGCCGGCTACAGGGCGCTGTCGGCAGGTAACCACCGCCGGTGACGCAGCGCCTTGGGTCCCAAACCCGACGGGGCGAATATTCCCGACTGGCCAAATATTTGCAAGTATGCGCGGATGATGGTGAACTTTGAGACTGTCTGCGAAGCGCGGCCGAGGAGCGCTGGGCCAGAGCTCTCGGCGCAGAGGCGGGAGCGGGCGGTGGAAATGTACCGGCCGCGTTTGGCCGCTGTGCCCCGCCGAGCGGCCCCGGCATCGCGGGCGCAAAGTCCCCGCGCCGTTTCCCCGGGCCTCTTATCGGCGCGGAGTCTCCTTGGTGGGAATCATCCAGCACTCAGCGCCCGCTGAGCTCGGGGCGGCGGCGGGAAGGGCGGGGGGGTGGCGAGGAGTGCGGAGCGCTCTCCCCGCGGTGCGGCGGCGCCCGGGGGCGGGCGGGAGGTCGGCTGTGCCGGGCCGGGGCGCTGGGACCCGGCTGCGCGGCGGTCAAAGGTTCCCAGCAGGAGGTTGGACACTAGAGGGCGATCCCCGGCCCCGCTGCGGGCTGTATATATACGGCACGCAGGACCGCGGCAGCCCACTAACAACAGGGCAGGCAGGCAGGCAGCGAGTGGAGCGGGGCTGGGCCGGGGGACGGGCTCTGGGCGTACTGAGCCGTGCCCTGCAACACCGTGCTGCGAAATTGCTACAGCCGCCGCCGCTGCCGCCGTCGTCCCGTTCGAAACCTGGATTGCAGGAGCCCTTCACCATGCCCGGCAGACTGTAGGTGCTTCATGGAGCAAGCCAATTTCTACGAGGTCGATTCCCGGCCCCCGATGAGCAGCAGCCAGCACCACCAGCTCCAGACTCCCCTGCCCGGCAGCACCTACAGCTACAGAGAGGCTCCCTCGGCGGCGGCACCTGCTGCGGGCGGCGCGGAGCTCGGCGACATCTGCGAGAACGAGAACTCCATCGACATCAGCGCCTACATCGACCCCGCCGCCTTCAACGACGAGTTCCTGGCCGACCTCTTCCAGCACAGCAAGCAGCAGGAGAAAGCCAAGGCCATCCTGGCCGGGGATTTCGACTTCCACACCATGCATGGGGCCGGCGCCGCCGCCTCGGCGCCGGGGCACCAGCCGCAGCACCACCAGCAGCCGCTCTTCGGCTGCGTGGCTGGCTACATGGACGGCAAGCTCGATCCTCTCTACGAGCGCATCGCCGCGCCGGGCTTGCGGCCGCTGGTGATCAAGCAGGAGCCCCGCGAGGAGGAGGAGGTGAAGTCGGCGGCCCTGTCGGCCCTCTATCCCCATCATGCCCCCCAGCAGCACCCGTCCCACCTCCAGTACCAGATCGCCCACTGCGCCCAGACCACCATGCACCTCCAGCCCGGGCACCCCACGCCGCCCCCCACGCCCGTGCCCAGTCCGCACCATCCGCACCATCCGCACCCTCCCGGCGGCCTGCCCGCCGCGGGCACCCTCAAGATGATGCCCTCGGACCACCGGAGCAAATCGAAAAAGACAGTGGACAAGAACAGCAACGAGTACCGGGTGCGCCGGGAGCGCAACAACATCGCGGTGCGCAAGAGCCGGGACAAGGCCAAGCAGCGCAACGTGGAGACGCAGCAGAAGGTGCTGGAGCTTACAACCGACAACGAGCGGCTGCGCAAGCGAGTGGAGCAGCTCACCCGGGAGCTGGAGACTCTGCGGGGCATCTTCAGGCAGCTGCCCGAGAGCTCGCTGGTGAAGGCCATGGGCAGCTGCGCCTAGCGCCGCGCCGGGACCGGCCGGGCTGCCCTGCCCGCGCATAGATACTATATGTACTGGCGCGCGGCAAGCGCGGTGTGCCGGGGGGAGGGGAATGGGGGGTTGTTTTGGTTTTGTTTTGTTTCGTTTGTTTGTTTTTTATCAATTCACGACCTATACAAGAAGCCAGGCAGCTCTAGTATTAAAAGGTTTGTGCCTTAGGGATGACACACGAGTAAGCTGAAAACAATGGTGAGTTTTCTAAGGAGAAAGGCAAAGGGAAGAAAGAAGTAAAAGACCAGGTGTCTACACAGGGTAAATAACAGTAATAATAATATAATAATAATAATAACAGCAACAGTAATAAAGCACGCATAGCAACCCAGATGTGCCTTAAAAGCTGGCTGCAGGAGCTCTGGGGCTTACTATGCCCTCCAGCGTTGCAGAGTGCGAGGAGAAAGAATGAGGGATGTGCAGGCTTAAGGGTTGGGGTGTCTGGGGTGTCCTGCCAGACCCCTTCCAGCTGGCCTGCAGTGCAGCAGGCAGGAGCAGCTTTGGGGAAGTCAGCGATGAGAAGAGGACTTGAGGCTGAGAGATGTGCAGCACTGGACGCCCGTTAGGAGCACTGAGGTGCGGGTCAGCCACCAGACTGCTGCCAGGACTGTCCCAGCCTTGCTGGGCTGCCTCTGCTGAGCCCTGTTCCCTGCCTTGACTGGGAGGGGGGCAAGGGGCCAGAACAACTGCAGGACCAATGGAGAACCTGGGACTGATGGAGCAGCAGCTTGCAAGAATATGGTGAGCTGTCTCCATCAACAGAAAGAGCAGCAGTGTCTTGTACTGTATGTCACGACGTGGCAAAGCACAAATGAATAAATACCTATTGATGCGGGTATTTACTATGAACTTTCAGTGTATTTTGCTTTATTCCAGGACATTTAGCTCTTCTCCAAGTCTCTGTCCATCCAAGCTGTGCCTCATGTAATGTGAAAACCGTTCCGTGTACACTAGCTATACTTTATTGCCTTACTTAGATCTTTGCCATCACAGAACTTTCTTATCTGGTGACAGAGACTATGCCCTTGTGCTGCAATGTTATTTTATTATTTGTATGGGTGGGTGAGTATGAGTGTGTGTTGCCTTCTTCAAAATGTCCCGTACTGGCTGCTGCTCCCGACCCCAAAGCAGGAGTGCCTGGAACGGGGCAGGGGTTGTGGGGCTGCAGGATGCTTGCGGTAAGGAGGCTTGTCCCTGGTGCTGCTGCACCTTTGGACTCTGGAGCTTCTCCCAGTGTGAGAGAAAAATAAACAAACAAACAGGCCCCCTGGGCATTCTGGTAGCCAGGCAGAACATTTCTTTCTTCTGTCGTAGCTGTGTAACAATTTATCCAACTGAAGTTAAGTCTTGACGAGAGAGGAGAACAAGGTGCATGAAGCTGTTGAAAGCACGACAGTGAGAGCACAGTGCTGGCAGCGTGTATGTGTGTGCAGTATGTGTGTGTATGGTAGGTATACGTGTATGTATATACACACATCGGGGTTTTTTTTTAATTGGGGGGAGGGGGAAACTGCATATAAAATTTGTCAGAAGCCCTGGTTACCTTCATAAATAAACAGCATATATTCTACCATAACCATCCGCCTCTCAGCTTGTTTCCAGTCCTTCTCCTGTAGCAGGGGTGCAAAAGCTCTTCTCTTCCTCCAGACCAGCATCCAGCTCTCCATTGACTTCTGCATCCCCTGCCAGGTGAAACGCGTTAATGGAGTGCAGCTCCCCGGTTTTCGCCCCAGAGAAATAAATACACTGGTAGTGTAAAGTGGTAAAGGTTGCCTTTAAGAGACGGGCAATTTCCTAAACGCTTGCGGTGTCAGATGTGTGCCCGTGAGTCACGCCTCGCTTCACCCTTCACCCCGCCGCGGCCGGGCCGGGGGCCTGCGGACGGGCTGCGGGGACGGGCGGCCGGGAGGGACGAAGGAGGAGCCGGGTGCCGNGAGCTGCCCCTTGGTAGAGGCCGGCCCTGAGGTGAAGTAGCCCCCAGCTTGTGGCACAGTGCCCGGGCGCCCTGTGAGAGGGTCAGCGGGGTCCCGGGGCGCCGCCCACCCTTCTCTCCGATGAGACTTGGTGCCGGAGCGGGCGGCCCGCGAGTGGGCTGGCACTGCGCCTCAGGCCCTGGCCTTTCAGCAGCGCCGGTGCCCACCTTTCCCGTGGAGGGAGATCCACCCGGGAGAGCCGCGCTCCCCACAGCTCCCTGCTCCATGGTGTGTCTATTGCTCTCGTGCTGTGAATGTCCAGCGTGGCCCATCACAGCAGAAATTAAACACCCCAGAGAGAGAGAATTGGACCCACAAGTGTGTGGCCCGGCGATACGCGGGCCATGACGATGAGACTGCACTCCCGAAGCACCTCAGCCTGGTGCAGGTGCAGCTCCCGAGTCCTGCTTGACCCTGGGCTGGATGGGGTTAGTTCCGAGGGGCTTTGTTTCCTCGCAGCAGGGTTCATGCTGGCTATGAAAGGGAGGGAAATTTAGGCTGCTCTTCTGAAATCCACTATGACGGTGAGTCTGCAAGCACTTGCTGCTTGTGGAGGGTGAAAGATGAATGCAAATCGAGATCAAGGATTTCCCTTTTCAGTTACATGTAAGTTGTGGAGTCCATAGCTAGTAATTTTCCAAGGAGAGAGTTAAGTTCTAGTGGTGTTGGGCAAAGAAACCTTTTACTTGTGCTTCCTTCCTCCCCCAGCCCTGCAGAGCTATACACCCATCGGGTAGGATGTGCCTTACTGAGTAATGCTGTCCAACGTGTAAAGTGGGGAAATGCTGTTATCATTTGAGCAAAGATTATTGCAGGGTATATGTGGGAGGGACTGTAATCTACTGGTTAGAGCATGGGAATACAGTCCTGGTTGTTTGAGTTATGTTCTGAACTGTGACTCACCGTGTGTGTGTGTGGTTTCAGCAAATCATTTATGACCTCACAAAGCAGACTTTTTCCATTAATTTAAATGAACTTTCTTTCATTAATTTAAATGAACTGTAGATTAAACTAGTCTTCAGTGGCAGAAGAATCAGCCATTCTGTGATTCAAAACTAAGATCACCTGTCTACCACACAGGTGTTTCAATAGTTATATAAACACAGAATGCCCTGGAATAGTACGAAGGGTAAATTATTGATAGCAGAAAAGTGTTTAGAGATGCTTGCCTTAAACACAGTGCCAAAGTGAGCAGTGTTCTCTAATCCTAACCCTACCTGTAGGCTGAGCCCTCGACAAGGCCCTCAGCTATGGCTTAGACAAAACAGTTCTCAAAGCACTGAGTTTTTTGCAGTCTCTACGTGCTTTTTGTGGACTGCCTTTTGCTTTGGCAGCCCCCTCCCAGCCCTTCCCAGCTGCAGATCTGCATTTTCTCTTCCTTTCAAACCAAACCCTTACCCTGGCACACAGCTGAGCCTTCAGAAAGTCCCTAAGTCATTGCCCAGATGAAAAAAGTTCTGAGAGCAACATGTCCAGGAATGTGTGCCTTAGCACCAGGGTCAAAGCCTGCAGTCCTGCAGTGCTCTAGTCTCACACGTGACCCCATGCATTGCCTATTTCAGCAGTGTTTAGGCATGTACTACACAAGCTGGATGGTGGAAAGGATTTTATGCACTGTCCGCTCCAAATATCACAGGACAGCTGGAGCTGGAAGGGACCCCTGCGGGTTGTCTGGAGCGGCACACTCCTATGAGCACAGCTGCCAGTCTGTGCTGCTGCAGAGGATGGCAGGCAGCAGCTGCGCTGCTCTGCTGTGCTGTGGGCACACATGGGTGAGTGTGACGGGACCGTGGGCAGGGACTGTTCTCACATGTGACATTTCCACTCATCTCCCTGCATACAGGCACCCTGCACAGAGACTAGCCTGGCATGGGCAAAGGCTTGATCGGCTCCAGCTCTGGGAGGGTGCTGTGGGTGTGTGTACTCAGCGACATTTGTCTTCATGACTGCTAGGTGGTTTTTTGGTTTTCCCACTGAGCTTGTTCCTTTTATACACAGCACTGCTGCAATGCTACCAAGCCTCTGCCTGTCCTGCCGCACTTGTGGGCCTGTGCAGTCCTTCCTTCTCCACCCCTGCCCCTTCCCAGTCCCAGACATGGGGTTGGGGACGTGGAGGGTGTTAGGTGGGGGTTGGGCAGTGAGTGAGAGGTTGAGCAAGTAATCACATGTTGGGGACGAAGGGAGTTGTTGTGTGCTAGCACTGTGTACAGAATTGAGAGATTGCTCATGACCATAGCAAAGTCCTGCAGCAGGTTGGGGGTGGTGGAGGAATGTCACGATTTCTCAGTCTTTTATTTTTTATTGCTGTGACAAGCGAATTGCCCCTGAGGAGCTTTCCTCATTCAGGAGTTTGGAGGAAGGAGGAAGGCCTCAGGAGTTTGGAGGAAAGGAAGAAATTTCGACACTGAAGTGGGGCAGTGAGAGATGCTTTGCTGGTAGGAGAAAGCAGGTGTTTTGCGCTTACTGATTTGGATTTATTGGTCGAATTGGCTTTGACCCAATTCAGTGGTGAAAATAATGGCAAATGCATGAGTAAAGGGTGGAGAAACAGGTCCACTGCCCTCTCTTGGTATAATAAAGTAAAAAATAATATTTTATACATTGACATCTCTGCTTTTGAGTGCGTCTTTCTTCCCCTGTAATGAAATCCGTGTTTATACACCTGAAATTGCATACAAACACCACACAAATATCAGTGTTACAATGTGGTTTGCTGTATCATACCGAAGGTAACTGCATTTTAAAGCCAAGACTTAGTAATAATAAGCATATCACAAGAAACTTTGGAAGAACCAGAAAGTCTGTTCAGATATGTCCTTCCAGTCTGTATGATATTATTATTATTTTATGGTGCTACTTCTCAAACTTAGTTTATGGACCCACACAGAGAAAATCAGCCTGTATCTCAAAGAGTTTGCACCTTTGGTGGAAAATCTGCATATGCTCAGCTGATTAACCCAGTCTGTGTATGTAGCCTGAAATAAAAATCAACTGTTTGGAATACAGATTTTTTTATGTCCTTTCCGTTATTAGGTTGCTCCTCAGGTTACCCCTGGTGGGGCAAAGGCAATATGTTTACACTACCTTTACTGCCAAGTACTTTGCTGGAGACTTCCTGCTCTGTGCAGGAGCAATGGGCTGATGTCTTCAGGACTACGTGGGTATACCTCTTTAATTGGAAGGGAATCCTCACATAGGGAATCTGATTTATTTGCTCTCAGTAAGTGCAATTTTCTTAGTTAACACCATCCTATTTTACTGCAGTATTGCATCTTGCCTCTGAAATTAGTAGTCAACCACAGAGAAAGACAGGTCTGGCAGAATGGAAGTCAGGCATTATATTATCCCATGAGTCACATACATGCAGAGAACCAAACAAGTGTCAGCCAATGGCTTTGAGCCCAAAATATGTCAAAGAGGAGATGAGTATCTTCATTTGTATTAAGTAGATAGAAGGCTTGTTGCCGTTCCCATTAGACAGGTTGGAGATCTGCCACTGACTTCAGTGGGAACAGGATTGGGCCCATGTGGTAGAAGCTGGCTCTGTTTACCTGCACTGACTGTATTTTCTGTGTGGCAGGGCAACTTACATTTTAACAACAGTTCTTAGTCAACAGAGAGATTCAAGACCTCCCCTAGTTTTAGGCATTATTCTTTATTAGTTCGATGACTTAACTTCTACAAAATGTGAGAATGCTCAGTAGAAGGCAGCAATGGATGCTTTTATGAGTGCAGCTTCACTGACAAGTAGAGAGGAATTAGCACAGAACCGTTTCTGAGAGGGGTTTTGGGATTTTTAGTTGTTTGCATTTAAAATAAAGAACCACATTTAGGAATTAACACCACTTTAGACATTCAAACCACTTTCTCTGGTGAAATCGTTTTGGAGTCAGGAAAAGTCCTGGCTGAATAAATGCCTCAAAATGTTTCAGAACTTTCTTGAATACTGTGGAAATTTTGTGTCTCAATTTTCTCGCTCTGGATGTTCTCTCCACAGCCCCTAATGCATCTGGCTGTAGACTTGCCTCAAGAACCAAATGAATCTTGAGCTGCTATTACATATTAGATCCACCATATGATTTGTATTCAAGTCCCTCAGGAAGAGGAGACTATGTGAATAACAGTAAGTGCACACAAACCAGCAACTCTGAGATCACGGCTGAATGCCAAATCTGCTGTGGTCACTTAAGTGTCACATATTCTAGCTCTTATATACAAGCTTAAAATAATTTCTGTCATATAAATTTTCCTTTGTTATATTGTTGTTTATACATTAGGTTTTAATTCGCTGTGGTGGAACCATGTTCAGTTTGGTGGACTGGGAATGTATCTTCCCCAACTTTTTAAAAGTTATGTTCACATTTTTATTGATATGTCAGTTCAGTTAAAACGCTGATGACAGTCAGGCTGAAATGAATGTTGTTGATTCATAATTGTGAAAATTAGCATTTAGACTTTTCATAAACTAATATAAAATTTGAAAGGCTATGTGCCAGTGCTGTTTGCTTCATTCCAGCCAGCAACCCTCCTGTGTTTACTGGAACTCATGTTAAATATCAAAAGAATGGGATTGCCAGAGTTTTCATACCAAAAATTTCTTGACCTATCTTATTATTTGTTACAGAATTGGCTTATTCAAATTGTTTCTGGAGGCAAGGGGAGTTGCTGTTGACTGGAATAAAACTGGGATTTGATTCCCCAGACTGCAGTTTTAAGAATAACACTGTGTATTTGGTTTGCTAAGTGAGGAATGTGTATAACAACTCTATTGGCAACATTTATTTTAAAAAGTCAGTCTATGATTTCCACAGGACAGCATCAAGTTCTGATTTTAAGTGAGCTTATAGGCAATGTAAATAAATAAAGCTCTAGGTATAGCGCTTTCTGTTTGCATTGTGAGTAATAACATTTGCAGATATCACATCAAGAATTCTGAGTTGATAAAAATAGTCTAAAGGTGGCCTTTGCTAAGGCAAGTTCCAAGTGGGTATTTCATGAGACCCATAGCAATATATATGTCATTATATAATATGTGAAGAATGTCATTCATGTTTTTATCTCATGTAATATATTGTGTAATGGGATTACCAAGTGCTTTAGGAAATCTGATTTTTTAGCTATCAGTAATATAACTATCTTTTATTAGCTAATTTTTATATGGGTGCTTTCCTTAGAATTTTAAACAGTGGCAGATGTTTCTTGACATGACTGATGTTCATCATTAGTTTTGTTCAGTAGCTGGATGTGTTCCTCAGTGTTACATCAGTGACCTGAATCATCCCTGCAAGAGCTCACAAGCAGCCAGCTAAAAGAGTTTTCATGTATTCATTTAGTAGAGGGAAGTTTGCACTTTCCCTTTCAGTAGGCAATAGAAGAAGATTTTAAGTAATGAAAACATTTTGGGGCTCGGCTGAAGAGTATGTATTTTTGTATTTGTATTTTTAGAGGCTTACATATATGCAAGATGCCCATTATGGAATACAGGTATCTTTTCTTTGATTTTGCTGGGCATTGCTGGTTGGCTTGGAGGAGCTTCCTGGAATCACATGGAGTTGTGTCTGCCTTTTCTTTTTGGGTATGCTGTTAGTTGAAAGAAAGTTTACATATTGATGTGGTTGCTCTTCCTTTGCAAATGCTGCAGCTGACAATGGTAGAAGCTCTGCTGGTGCCCTGCCTCTGCTTGTTCACACTGCTGCAGGGACTGTGCTCAGGACTGACTGAGGAAACAGGGCTGAGCAAACGAGCATAGCAAGACCCTTCACATGAATCTGGCAATGCTGTCTCCAGCGCTGCTGTGTGCGTAAAACATATGTGAATGAGGCAGTAGGTTTCCCTTCACCAGCAGGGTGCTACAGCACAGGTCATTACAGGCCAGTGACGGGCACCCACCAGCGAGCAGAAACATAATGAAGGTCATTGGAGACAAGGAGGGAAGTATTTGGAAGAAAATGTGATACTGAGGGAGGGTTGGAGAAGAGAGTGGAAAAAAGGCTGCAGTTAGGATATGAGGCTGTTTAGAGTTTAATTCTGCCTGTGGCAAAATTAACATTGAGTTTAACTGGACTGGGAGCAAATGTTCAAGGACAAAAATCCAGGAAAAGGAGAAAAAGGGCCCGAGAGAGAGAAAACAGACATCTGCTCTTGGAGGGCCTAGCACTTGAAATGTTATCCAGCCAAAGCCTGGGCATGTTTGTGTGCTTGGTGATGGCAGGCAGGGTGTAGGCGTGCTGAGGCTACTTTATTTTTTTAGCTTTCATGCTATATAACATAATCTGTTTATTTAGAAAAGCATATTTTTGCCCCAGACAGAGTCATTTCCCTTGAAAAGCAAAGTGTGCTTGCTGGAGGACTGCTGGATATTGTGAAATGTGAGAACAACAAGAAAGTTGTAGAAAATTTTTGAAAATGTGGGAACCTTCCCTCCATTTCTTTCATCAACAAGTGTCCCATCCATAATTCCAATGTGGTGGTAGGGCAGAGTAAGGTAATTCAAGTTTGGAGTATGTTCACATCCTGAGCACCACTTTATGATGTACAATATGGATTATATCCTCCCAGTGGAGGAGGAAACACCTGGGTGGTATTTCCTCCACACATTAAATACATCAGACTGGCTAGAAGCTATCACATTAGCATATAACTCAAAACTGGGAAATAGGCTTTTATGGAAGATTTATCAGTAAAAGTGGGCTTCTTGTTACAGGGCTTAAAATGCAAAATTTACATCTGATATTGCCATTTTGGCAAACCTGTCCCACAAGCCACTGTGAATCCCAACAATAGTATTTGCATGGCTGTGTGTGTATGGTGCAGCTAATTAGTATATACTGTTGTTGCAGTTCATATGAAAATTATTCTTACAGGCTGAAAACCTGGCACATTGTTACACATACAAATTGAGCTGTTGTTTACATCTGTGTAAGCTTTTCTGATTTGTACACACAAAAACAAGTTTTCAGGAAAATCTTGCAGTCTGATTAAAATGCAGGTCAGAAGATCAAAATATTTTCAAGCCGAGTTGTATTATCTGGGGATCAAAATGTATAGGCTGTACTAGAGTTCCTTCTAAAATAAGCCTTTTATATTTCGTGGGTGACTGCAGTAGTAGAGCCTGTAATCTGTTGGCAGTTATTACTTATAGACCTGTGTAATTTCAGTAATTTTATGTAGTAGTAAATGGCTCATAGGCAGCTCCCTCTTCTTTGCCAAAGCAATTATGCTGACTGTGGAATCAGGAAGAGAGGAGAGGAGAGG
>VZTH01002672.1:0-47182 GCA_013397815.1 Aleadryas rufinucha
TTTAAAGAATGAAAATATATTCAGGGCAGTCAACTGTTTATTAGAATGAATTTCCGGCAGAAAAGCAATGATGATAAATAGTCTAAGAGTTAATAACAAATATTGAAACAGGTTTAAATTTACACCTCAAGCAAGCCTCAGCATTATTTGTACACCTGGTCTGTGCATTTTTCACACTTCTGTGAGCTGTTTGGACAACTAAACTTCAGTTCTTTTTTCAGAAAGTCTCTCACACCCGGGGTATCTTTGCTTTTGCCTTTGTTCCTTCTCCTGGCTACTCTGAACTGCTGATTTAAAGACTTTCCTACCCAAAACCCACTCAAAGCTTGTGTTCAGCAGCATTCTGAGCAAAACCCTTCCAGTACCCTTTGACTTCCCACAACTCTTCCATGTAGGTGGAATATAACCTTTTCAAACAGATCTTTCTGATTTACCAGAAAGCATTTACCACTGCCTGGTACAGTTTTAAATGTGGCCATTTAAAACTGTACCAGGCATACAGTTCCTGCCCTTTGAATATAATGGTAAATAATTTTATATTTAATGGCACCATCTAGTTAAACCAAAGAACGTGGCCAAAGAATGTGAAACAAAATGACCTGCTATTTCCCAGTAACAAATCATAGTTGCACATGCTTGAGACTGAAACCTGACCCTGTGTTAAGAAGTGTCCACATACAGCCTGCACCTATCAAACCAAATTCCACACCACAGAGCAAAAATATAACTTTTTGGGGGGGGGGTTCCAGAAAATTGCAACTACTTACAAGTACCTAATCTGCATTAATTCTCTTATTTTTGACAGTATTTATCTAATGACACTGAAAATAATCTCCTTCAGTTTGGCAGTTGTTTCAAAGCAGTAAATGGGTGAAAATCAACAGAACGCATGCAGGCTAAGAAAAAAACCCAAATGTTTAGGTTTATATTCATTGAGAAAAATTAAGTTTAGCCTTCACCATTATACTCCTTTCAAGGTCATCTGTGAAAACACTGTAGCTTGAGAGAACAGTAAATCTGGACAGCATTTAAGTGTACCACTAGAACTGAACAAATTCAGAAGATTTTACCCTGCATTTGTGTTTCCCTCAGTTACCGGGATTAGCACGACAACTTTCTCTTGATTGCTGATGTTGGAAAGACTTGTTCAACTGCTATTATTCCAAGAAATTAGATTTGAAAACCAGCACAACTAATGTTTAATAAAGCAGAGTTTGCTAATTTCACAGGAATGTTGTTTTTCCAGCTGTATCATTAATATAATGTGCTTCAGAGACCTCAGAGTTCCCAAAGGTAAAGCTAAGGTTGAGGACATGCAGCAGCAGCTGTCACAGTCAATGTGCCCTGCATTATTCAAAAAACAACAAATATCCAAAGATTACTCACTGAATTACATCTTCCTGCTCTACTCTGGCTCCGGTCAAATCTTAGAGGAGATGCATCATCTTTAAAGTCCATTATAATTTCAGTGAGGGCATAATTGTGTGGTAAAAGGAGATTTCCTTTTCAGTCATAAATAGCAATATAAGCAATTTGTGGTATATAAACCTGAAACCTAATCCTGTGTCCAGATCAGTGTCAACAGACACCCTTGCACCTCCCTAAATCCCCTCAAACCCAAACTGCTTCCTAGCATAAGTAAAGGCTTTCTGCTGCTTTCAGAACAACCTAACTGCAGTAAAATAATACACAGATGCTGAAGATTCGCTTGACTGGGATGAAGAGCCTGCTGATTCATTAGAGGTAAAATCCTCAACACAGAAGTTATGGCATGAAACATGCTTTGCTAAGTCTCTTAAGATGTTCTTTCAAAGACGAAAACATGAGGAAGTTAATTCCAACCTCGATTTTATAGATTAGTACAAATATTAGTGTGCATCACTCACTAAAGTTAACTCAGGGCACCTGCAGAAAGGTCAGAGGATTCTCAAAGGCATGAATTTAAACCCAAACATCCGTGGTATTTAATACACACAGGGCAGCCTTTCTCTTTCCAAGTTCTCTGCTCATCAGGTATCACAATCCACTCACTGGGTTTTGTTCTTTAAGATTTACTTTTCAGACTAAGACTTGATAAATGACTTCATTAACCATTAGTGCTCTATGGCTGAGTAACTCTGACCTCCTTGACACAGAAAAAGAGTCTTGTCTTCTCGACTCTAAAAAAATCCTACCTACTTAAAAATAAATATAATCTACTATGAATAGACACAGGTCACTTTTAGGAGTGTGCCAATTTGGGGTCAGTCCAAAGTCTTTCCAATTAACTGCAGAAAGCTTCCAAAGAAGAGAAAAAGTTGACTGTGTCTCACATCTAATGCAACAGCGTATACCAGGTTTGGAGGCGGGATGATACCTAATAGCTCTTCTGAGCTGTTATTTGAGATGTTTAAAAAAAATTACATCTTTTCTTCCAGAGTAGAAAGGACCCTTATTATAATTGCCCTTTATAGCCATAACCATAATCCCACCATGTACAGTACTCTTTCCCACTCTGGAAAACACAGGTGTACTGCTGTCTGAAGCACTGTGCTGACTCCTTGGGCCCACTATCCCTTCTCTTACAGCTTTGCAGGTGCTGTGAACTAACTTCGAAGGAGGGTTTTCAGGAGATGTGGCAGAGCAACCGGGTGCTCTGATTGCTGCCCTGCTTCTCCTGCCCCAATGTTAGCAATACGTGACAGCCTTGGAAAAAACAACAAACCAAAGACAGCAGGAACGAGCACAGTGCAAAGACTCAAGTGTTTTAACCTACCTTTTGGGAGGTGCAAGACTGCAAACAGGAGGGGTGCAGTGGAGATGGAATGGACAGAAGGAGAACGTACAAGGAGAAAGACAAAAAAGATAGAAAAGATCAGTGACTTCCTACATCCATGACAAAGTGAGTGAAAGGAGCCTGGAGAGAAACAAAGCAAAGTTTGATTTGAGTCACCAAGCACTAAAAAACAATCAAAAACGTTTATATTTCTGGTTTTCCCCCTTTTTTGTTATGTGATGGGAAAATAAATTATCTTCTCTTTGCACATGCCAAACACAACTGGAGAAAGAACTCACTGGCATCCCATGGAGCCCTGGAGAACAGCTCACTCCTCCTGCACTTCCATCTGCCCACACTGGGACCCAAACCGAGACAAGCTCTCAGCAGCACCATGCCTGGGGACACTGAGAAATTTCAGTGGGTTTACAAAGGTAGACAAGAGAGGATGAAATTTTTTCAGTAGCAACTCTGCCTGGCATAGCACTAACTACTGGCTTTACTTGGGTATATTACTGTATTTTGCCTTGAAAGCATCACTGCTGTGAGTGAGAATTTCTCTGCAACATTTAAAACAGCAGTAGTTTTTGGAGTGTCTGTGGTTGGTTGATCCACATTTTCTTTTTCTTTGGTTTGTTTAAATTATTTTTTAAATTTCATTTTATTTAAAGATCTCATTCTGTTTTAACGAATATACTCAGGATATTACAACTCTCCTGAACTTCCTAACAAGAAGAAAAGACACAACGGGGGAGTCAATATTTTGTTACAAGTCTCAAATACAATGATCTGAACTGTCCCCAACATGACAATCCAGTGGCTAAAGGCCTTGAAGTATTTGAGACTGACAGGAAAATGCTGAAGCTGATTTAAACTAAGCTGTGAGTCTAAAAAATTAACCCTTGGAAGAGACTGGGGGGAGCTTTACATGTATGTACATACATGAAGGAGGTTCAGCTAACATTTACATTATCTTTTAGGCTGAAATGTACTGGGTATGTATTGCCATGCCATACAATGATTATCTGTTTGCAACTACTGTAACTAACTCAGCAATGCAGTTGGCTGGAAGATCCTACTACATCAGTGGAGATTTGGAGAAAATGAGACTGTGCCTCTAGAATATCAAGTTCTAGGTATCACACTCTCTGACCAAGGGGACTTTTAGAAGTCACCTCTCTTCAGAGGGCAGGGTAGATCATGAAACTGTCCAACACTTAAACTTAAGAGTCCAAAAATGGTTGGGAGAAGTTTTCTGCTGTCAGAGGCCTCTGGAAAAACAGAACATGCACCACTTACCTGCACATACGTTTGCACTTGGCAAGATGCTAATTTTGTTCAGATTAAAACACTGCTGCCTTTTCTATATCCATTGAGAGGCCTTTCAGCTAAGTTTTTTGTTAGTATGACTTTTACTGTCACATCAGAGCAGGATTTCATTCATGGTTTCAGAGCTGGTTCTTCCTCCTCTTGTTTCTGAGAAGAGCTTGTGATTACACAACAGTTTCTTGGATCTGTATAGTCACTCTTCTCTTCCATGGTTCTTTCAAAATTATTTTTTCTAATTGCATGTGAACCTGTCACAAAACAGGTCAACTCCTACCTCTGAGTACTATACACTTGACTTCCAGGAGGCTTGCAGTCAAACTAATTTAAAAAGTAACCTGTCAATAAGACTTATTTCTTCCTTGCTCAGTTAAAACAGCTCCTCAGTCAGGCAAAATGTTCCCAGTTGTGACAGTGCCTTACACTAAAGAAACTGCTGAATTCACAGTACTGGGCAGCATCAAATTGACATTTTATACAAATAATATCATATTTAAGAATCAATTTTCACATTTCTTTGGGTATGTTTCTTCCAAGTAATTAATCAGTGTTTTTTCCAACTTTGCTAAAATGCCTTTTAGTTTAAAACTTGCTTATGAAACACACTTTTGAGATATAACACTTGTAATTAATATATACTTGTATAAATTCATTACTGAGCATGTTACAGGAAACTTCTGTTCCTCTTGTATCGTAACATTTCAGTTACACTTCCCATTACAATCCCAGAAATGCTTGATTTTGGAGCTGCCGAGTTTTCCTGCAGAGAAAATGCATCAGCAGACACCAGTTTGCACCAGTGGAGCTTCCTCACCAGTCACCCAGGGCTGCCTGACTGCTCCACACACTGGGAAAACTCGGGAGATTGCTCAGGTTACCTGTGCTGAGGCCTACCTTTTCTGTTTGACTGTGATGCCCTTCTGCTGCAAAGCCTTCTCGTTGGCCATCTGCAGGAGCTGGATCTCCTTCCGAGAGAAAAGGCGGATAGCAAAGGCTTTTTCCAGGAGCCTCTCTGGAGACACCGACTTGGCAATGTCCCTCACGAAGGCTCGAATGTCCTGCTGGATGCTGTCAGACTCCATGGGCTGCCCAGCTCTGACTTTGTGAAAGAATTTCAGAAGAGCCAGTGCGACACGATAGAGAACTTTGTACCCTTCCACCAGGAAGACGTCAAAGACCCGTGCGATGTATGCCATGGGCAGCTCTCCGAAGAGCCATCGCTGCCAGTCCGAGTATACCTCCAGCACGTCCTCGGACACTGCCACCATCAGCTTGTGGGCCGCTTGGCAGTACTTGTTCACCAGGTCCCCAAAGGTCATGCAGGAGGACTCGAAGGCCAGGAAGGTCTGGTCGATGAGCCGCTTGGACGGGTCGTTGCAAGCCAGGATGCGACACACCTGCTCGAAGCACTCGGCCTCGTCCTTGCTGTAGTGCAGGAGCAGCGCGATCACTGAGGGCAGTGCTGGGCAGAATGAGATGTCCGGGAACTGATTTGAGATGCACAGAATGATCTTCCTGACGGCCCCAATGCCCTCCGCATTCAGGCAGTACGTGGGGATCAGGCTGTTGTCCACGAACTCTGGCAGTGGAAGGGAGCTGCTGTTGCGTTTTCCTATGATCTTCACCACGATGTCCCGGTACACGTTTGCATCCGGGGTCACTGTGCGGCACGGGATATTGCTGATGAGTTTGTGGTACACTTTGGCCCTCAGAGAGTGGTTTTTGGCCCAATAGCCCTGCCGGGCCAGCTGCTTGAGCTCGTGGAAGTCCGTGCAGGTGAGCTCTTTCGTATCCTGGCTCTGGGCACTTACATCCATTTTGTCCCAGTCCACAAAGCGGCTGTATTCATCCATGGCTCCAGGAGAAGCAAATCACATAAATCATGAGAACAGAAACCTTAGTTAGTCACTGACGGACTCTTGAATTTTTCTGCAAAAGGAAAGTAAAAACCCAGAGGTTTGAGTAACAGATAATCTTTTATTTTCTTTATGAACACACATATGTACATACTTGTTCCTGCAACGGCAAAACTCTTTTCTAAAGCAAAGAAAGTTAAAGATGCCTTTTTATTTTTAAGCCAAACTTTTCTTCCGTTCTGTCAGTAACTCCTACTGCAGTAATTGATCAAAGACCAGCCAAGAGGCTTATCCTGAGGACATCTCCCCAGGAAATTAATTCCCCTAACTGAAAGTCCAAGCTGAGGTATGGACCTTTACATTAACATCTCACTTAAGAAAACAGAAGACTCCCACTGCAAAAAGATATATTACAAAGTATGTTCAATTTGCAATCTCTCTTTCCAATTCTCTGGGGAAGTATAAGTGAAACTTATACTAGAGGGATGCAGTCTCACGAGTGGTGTACGCTGTTCCGAGACTGTGTGGCCAGTGAGAAGAGATACTGTGCTCCTACTAACCACAGCCACGTCCTCTTAGTAATTTCTTTGTGCTGGTACTAGCACTTGTGTGACCACATAGTCACTGAGATTAGTTTGTTAATCTGGTACAATTTTTCTTTTTCATTGGATAAGTAAGATTTCTTCATGGAAAGGGTGGTCAGACATTGGAATAGGCTGCCCAGGGAGGTGGTGGAGTCACTGTCCCTGAACAGTGTTCAAGAAATATCCCCGGAAGTGTTCAAGAAATGACTGAAGGTAACACTTAGTGCTCTGGTCTAGTTGACAAGGTGGTGATTGGTCAAAGGTTGGACTCAGTCTTGAAGGTCTTTTCCAACCTCAGTGACTCTGTGTGCAGCTGTACAGTCAGCCACATCATTGCTAGTGCCAGAAGAGAGACTTGTGCAGGACAGAACCCTGCTTCCTGACTGCAGTACAGGGTCAAGTCAGCTTCAAACACCTTCATCAAAGCACTTACATTTTCTAAATGCTGCTTTGGATGCTGGCCATGCCCTGTCACACAGGCACACAACAGCTCTCCCATTGGAGATGCCACAGACACCTTCGTGACAACACTAGGAGCTAAAACATCAGGTTCTGGCCTCTAGTGCTTCATACTATGTTTACCTGATCTACCAGCCGAGTCCAGGTTCAGAGCACACCTGTGTCCCAGCAGAAAGTGTTGCTGTGACCACTAAAGGCCATATCCAAACCAGCTTTAATCAGTCAGTGCAAAGCCAGAAGGGGACAAACAATAAAATCCACTATTGCAGCAGGTCTGCCCAGTGCTGGAACCTCTGCCCACATGCCTTCAGCGTCAAACTGAAGCTGGGAACATGGCTGTGAATGCTGTGCACTCTGCCAAGGCAGACAGTCCCTATAAAATGCAACAGGCCTATAAAACTGTTTTGTCCAATTAAGACATTATATAGCAAGGTTAAATCAATGAAAATATTTACTGAAAGGCTTCCAAAGAACCCTTAGTCATTCCTGTACTGATGGACTGAAAAATGCAAGGAACGTGACATTTATCATCATGGTCTTCCATAAATCAGGTGCTTTAAAATTATTTGAAACTCTTAAGGTAGACATACCATCAAGACGAGATCTCATCCTCCTAGTTTCACCATAGGAAAGTAAATCAAACGTTTTGCCTGAAGCAGCCATATATTTAACCCAGACAGTTTTAGATTCTGAGTAAATGTTAACCTGGGTATTTTGGAATCATATGCTTAGTGTCCCAAATTTAACTCCTCTTTTAAAAGTTTAGCAGCAACATACAGGAGCCTTTCAGAGAAGACTTTTGGATGGCTCTTCTCTACCATATTTAATTCATGTTTTTTTAATACAAAGAAGATTGGTTTTGCATCATCTTTCTTACAGTGTAAGAGTGATACAGAAATGCTCACCATTTCTTTCTGTTGCATTCTTCCACATCTGAAACTAATTCTCAGACTCTGATTAAAGGAGGCAACACATTGTCCTGACTCCAGTTCTGAAAGTGAGATATCTTACAGGGTTCAAGCTGTGGGGTCTCAGTGTGAGCTCAGTGTGTGTTTCCTGGAGATCCAGTAATAGCAGGACACCAGTCCATCGCAGAACCAACATCAGCTCCAGGGAAGTTAACATTTTTCTGTAATTCTCCACCTGGGAATCACAGAAACACTCATTATTTTTAATTCAAATCCTAGAATAAGGTCCTTTTGTAGAAGAGAAATTTAATCATAGTTTGCAGTAGCAAAAGCATGGGGAGATGAACCATTCTGTTCCTGGACACTTTAGCATAGAAACTATCACTGCCCTGTGCTTGCTGGAGTCCCCAGCACACTTCCACCTTCTGCCATCATCCCTTGGGAGCTGCTTAGATTTATATTAGAGAGGGTTAAGTAAAATGCTCATCATACAAGACAACTTCTAAGATACCCAGATTCATCTTGGCTGTCTTTTTTTTCCTGTTAACTTTCTTCTCCTGTCTTATTTTCTAAGACACACAGGCATATTTAGAGGCTGCATCAAACAGACATTTTTCACTCTAGCAATTACTGCCCATTCCAGAAGCTCATGAATTTGATGAATATGTGCTCCTGAAGTTCACTGAAATCTGTGGCTAGAGGATGGCAGTCAGACTGCCAGAAGTTTTAATTTGAGCTCACAGTTTTATACATATTTTGGCTGGGATAAATCTGTGGGATCTGCAAGTAGGTCTGGCTGCTTATGGTTTTCACAGCTTTAGATGCTGCAATAAAAAGTGACAGCAAAGCAACTGGGCATCGTCAGGGCTGCCAGAGCATGACCAGCTCTTAATTGTGCTTGCAAAACCAACAGAACTTGTGTGCTTCACTGTAATGATGCATAGCTCCTGATACCATGCCAGCAGCTGCTGTAAGACAGCAGGCCTCAAACAGGGAGGATTTACTTGCCAAAGGAGAAGAGCCCAAGAAATCTCAGGAAAATTCCAGCCAACCTTCATCTCCTCCTCAACTCTTTCTGAATCATCCTCCCTCCCTTCTGTGGGGCAAGTTCTCTCTCTTCTGGCAATTGTGTAAAGAGCAATGTTTAACTTCTGGCTGCTGGGAAGAGGAGACAGAAGATGTCTCGCCCTCAGCAGTCAAGAGCCAGTGAGTCAGGGCTGTCTCCTGCCCATCCCTCCCAGCACAAGGAAGAAAGCAGGAACTACAGACTTGTATTTGGAGGGAAGCTGGAGTTTCAGATAGGGAGTAAAACTAGAGGACGGCTGTGTGAGAGAGCAGTTGTGTCACAAAGTCCCATATTCACCTAAACTACCTTGCTTACCCCTCCATATAAAGGAGGGGTAAGACAGGCAGAAGAGAAAAAACATTTCAGAATGAAATGTTTGTATAAAGATATGGCTATAGGCAGGCAGAGAGACTCATTTCCAGACCCTTATTGCAGCAAACCTCTTTCCCTCCTGCTTTATAGAAGTCAGCATCATGTTATGATAAATATCCTCTAACTGAAGATGGGGACAACAGGACGGATGAGCACCTGAACTGCAGAGAACTGAAATGCGGTCTAGTACATGTTAGCACAGAATGAAAAGGGCATTGTAATAACTAGAAAAAAAAATTGCATTATTCATAACAACCATAGAATCACAGAACGTTTTGGGTTGGAAGAGACCTTAAAGCCCATCTCATCCCATCCCCTGCCATGGGCAGGGACACTTTCCACTATCCCAGGTTGCTCCAAGCCCCATCCAACCTGGCCTTGGGCACTTCCAGGAATGGGGCAGCCACAGTTTCTCTGAGCAGCCACAAAGCTTTAAAGTTCTGTACTAAGGGTAAGCAGTCATTATCCCTTCTAATCAGACTGACTTTTAAAAAAAGCAGGAACTATCACAGAAGAACAGAACCAGAAGAGAGAGCTTTCTTCCTAGTACCTGCCCCACAATTGTAGATTGTAAGATTTATTAGTTTATAATGGAGCTCTTCAGGTAAGTGCAGTATTAAAAAAAAAAAAAAAGCAAGTACACAAGTGAGAAACAGAACTAGAAAAATGCATACTGAGGATCTGCCAACAGTAGCTGCAGCACAGGCAAAAGCTTTTTCAGGGTTAAGTTTAAACTCTGAAGCAGGCAAGCAATCATTACAATTCAAACCCAAGCAAGGACCATAATAACCAGCATGATTTCAAGTCAGTGACTGAATTTTCAGGAAATATTTAGCTTGCTAGTCTAGCCACATTTTCCATTTCATTCCCTTAGTTCTTCCCATTGTCTTTTGGACAGCTTTTAGAAGACTGCTGAAAGCTGTTTGAATCTGTATAAAATACACAGCAGTGAAGCCAAGTGTGACAGGCAAATTCCTACATTGCCTGTGAAGAAAAATTCTATGAAAGTGTCTAAAAACACATCAGCAGAAAAAAAGATTTGAATTATTAGTTACTTTCAGTATGGGGAATATAAGGTTACAATTTTACTAAAGATAACATGGCTGAGGGCAACTTCAATAATTTTATTATTTAGAATAATTATTTTATTATTAAAGGGGTTTGTTTGTTTTCTCTTTCCAAAATGCAGGAACTAGCACTCCAGCAACGAACTACAATTACAATTCTAGCATGAACTACAACTAACTCAGAGGGCAATTATTTCTTTCAAATTGAGAGTACATGGAATACTCTGCAGTAGTGAAATATTTACAGTCTAAACTTCTTAAAAATAAACTCCATCTTTGGTTAAAGCCTGAGATTACATTATGTGATATTGCTTTCAATAAACATAAGAGAGTGTCCAAAAAACCCAGGCTATAATTAATCAGGAGATTCCATTTAGGCATTCTTGCAACTTTGTGTTCTGAAAGTCTGTCTACATTTTAAAAGCTTAGTAAGACACTTCATTTAATCTACTGTAGCTGCTCTATAACAGGAACTACCAAACTTTGAAAATTATGTTTTTCATCTTGTGCATGGGCAATTACAGCACCTTGGATTCAGCTCTTTGCTATGTACAGATACAGTTAGATACTGACAACCAACATTTTGGCAGGCATTTTTATAAGGTGCTAACAGGAAACAAATATTCCCTTCTGCTGCCCTGCAAATCAAGACTAATGTAATCCTCCAGACTTGCAGTGTATCATTTGGTGTTAACAGTTCTGAGCAGTGTTGTAGGCATGGAAAAGACTCCAATTTACTCTTTTTCCTAACCTTGTTAAACTAATCCACGCAGAAGGCACATGAAGAGATAAATGAGAACTGCTTCCTCAAGACTGTTTGCTAGTAGTCCTTTTCCCAGTAAGAGGAAATTAACCCCAAAAATCTGAGTAGGTGAATTCCATCCTTGAGGAATACTCAATCACCTCTGAGATGTTTGCTTCCTAAAGGGAAGTCTGAAAGAAGCACAAAGCAACACAGAAAGGTAGCAGTAACTGCAGAACAAAAGACAACTATCAGGCAACTTCACTCTCCTCCCCCAGTATTTCAGTGCATCCTGCAGCTTTCCCAAGCCCAGACTTATAGCATACCTTGACATCTCTGCTACGTGGATCTGGAAACAAGACTGGAAATCACTGTTCCCCCTGCACCCAAACACCTCCTGATCAGAAGCATAGTTTGTCACTTGTACAGCCTCGGTGATGTCCTTTGCCACCCCTCCCTGGGGCAGATGTGTTTCAGAGCTTGAATTAAACACTCCATTTAGCATTAGAAAGCGACCATCTCATCTCATATACAAAGTGTTTTGGAGCACGTGGCTGCATTGTGGAGTGATGATCCCTTCCAGCAGAGTACACAGAGCTCGATGGATTGCTTTAACGTGGTTAAATGCAGTTCGATCTCTGTGATGTGCCCTGGGCACTCTGTACAGCACAAGCTGGGCACCACGATAAAATTCCTGATAATGTTCTATTACAAGTTTAGCAGTAGTGTGACAGCAGGTTATTAGATGCTTCCTGCTGGGTTTTGATATGCTTTTAGGACAAAGTCTAAAAACCTCTCAGTTTCCCAAGTAACTGATAAAGATCTGATATTAGAGCTCTCTACAGGGCAAATACTTTCAGGCATTTAGATGATTTCTCTTGGGATATCACCACTGCATATGAAGCACAGTAACAGAGGGTTTGTCCTAGAATCCCACATTTTCTTTCTTAGGAACGTACTATCACCTTCTTAAACAGTCTTTACATTATCTGTAATTAATTTGTTGTGCACTTTACTACAGTCTAAAGTTCAGACATTCAGACACACAGCAGTTCTTCACTGCTGGGCAGGTGAGTGATAGTAGCTTATATTTAGGAGAATGTGTATGCCATAGAATCATGGAACAGTTTGGGTTAGAAGAGACCTTAGAGATCATCTCATGCTACACCCCCTGCCATGGGCAGGGATACCTTCCACTATCCCAGGTTGCTCCAAGCCCTGTCCAACCCGGCCTTGAACACTTCCAGGGATGGGGCAGCCACAGCTTCTCTGGGCAACCTGTGCCAGGGCCTCACTACCTTCTGAGTAAGGAATTTCTTCCTAATATCCAATTTAAATACATCTCATAGCTGCAAGCACTTCAGTATAAAGCATCCCCTGCTTCCCATCTCTGGGCTGGGAAGACACAAGCACTTCTGAAGTCCAGTCCCTGTGGACACTGTGAGCAGTAAGAAAACAAAAAGGCACGAGGTAAACACACAGAACCAAACAAGAGAAAGGTCTGGGAAAAAACACAACACATTTTTGTTGAATAAATGTAAGAGGAGAGAAATGGTTAATGGCTCCACAAAGGTTCAAAAAGGCTAAAGTGCAGAGCATTGTAAGAGGATACTGGAGGTAAATGTTATCAAAGCCATAGATCAGTAGCTTTCCCTCCTGTCTACATCATAAAACCACATAAGGAACAAACATTAAAATTAAACAGAGGGTAATTCCTACCTTTTTTCCCTTCAGACCAAAAGAAAACTGCACTTAACTATTTTACACGATGCATTAAAAATGCCTCATTAAAAAAAAACATACCTGTCAAAGTAGCGCAAAAAAATCAATACAATTTGTATTGATTGTATTTGTATGTCTGAGTTTTCCTTCTGGTTCTTCCAAACCATAAGACTGAAAAAATCCTTCATGTTGTGCTAATTATTCTTCTTCCCTTTGTTGCAAAATTGGAAATAACTACAAACATGTCTCCCTTCAACAGCAAACTTTGACTCTGAACATACAAGCTTCAGCCTTATTATTTCAACTTTCCTATAACGCCTCAGTTTATATCTTTCTCTGTTTGGAAGTACAGTCAACTACATAGAACCAAAGACAGTGCTGACTGTCAGTGAAAAACTTGACATGGTATCAAATCCATACATCAAATCCTTTTTCCCTCTCTGTTGCACTGGATGCTGTCAGTTTGACATCTACCGCCTTGAGACTCTTTTCCACTACATGTAATGGCAGAAAAACATATTTAAATGTCTGTTGTTGATATGTTCTCCTTTTAGACACAGTGTCTGCATTGGTTTATGTCAAACACTGATTTAGTCATTTTCCTCTTATCTAAGCCAGAAGGTGCAGGAAGATGTACTTCACAGGTACATGCAGCCATGTTTTATTTCTTATACGTTTACAGTTTCTTCAGGTCCAGAACAGCAGCTGACAGCATGAATGGAAACACAGGTAGGTTTTTACAAGCAGAGATACCAGGAAAGGGCATCCTTAGGAGAGACGTCTGCCAAGAACCCTTTCCCAGTCCACGGCAATGTTCCATGGATTTATTAGCATGACAAAGCCATTCAGCGACTGAAGAGCATCACATCCTACACCTGCTGCTCCCACTGCCTGAGCAGTTCCCACAGCACACGATTATTCCTTTTCCACAGCTTTTGTGACCAAGTGTCACGCCCATGTGCCCGGGAGTTTTCTCTGTGGATCATTTGGTTTCTACCCTGGGCCAAGCTGCTTTAACACTTCACTTCAAAGTGCAGCAAGTGCCGGTCCCAAAGCCATCACAGCCTGACTATAACTTAACAAGCTAAGAGGCACCCGGGGCTCAGACTGCCGTGGCCAGTCTTGCACTGGAAAAGAGGGGGGAGCTGTTCTGTGGAGAGGGACACACCTTGTTACAAGCCCCGCACACTCTCCAGCAGACACCCTCAGCACTGTCCACGTCATGATCTATATCATACTGCAACTGTGGTTTTTGTATCAAGCAGTTCCACAAAACAGTAGCCTTTTTCCATGCAGGATTTAACAATGTACCTGCTGTGCCAGGCCAGGTAGAGCCAGAAGTCTGGTCTGCAGGCTCCAGGGAAGCCTTTGCTGCTCAAGTGATGCACAAGCAGAACTAGTTCATCATAGTCTCAGCAGTAACTTGCCAATACAAATATATTTTCCACTCAAACATATATATACACACCCACAAAACATACATTGCACTGTACATATTTATATATACAATATAACAAATATATATCCCATTTTAAAAAACTAATGCTCAAATTAATTCTCCTCACAATATTCATATTTATCAAAAATACACCCACACAGATGACTGCTGGACATTCTCTCTTGCGAAAGGTTCAAAATATGAACAGTGCCATTCAAAGTCTGTTATGGAACCCAGATAATGTCCCACTTCCCCACATCGTCTTTAAAACAAAACAAAAAGACAATTTAGTCAAAACAGTTCAAGTATCAGTGTGGATACTTATGCCAGCTTAATTCTTCTGTAAAATTAACCAATAAGACATGTTTATAGTGATTTAAGACCCACTCAGTGCAATGCATGAACACACAAAGCCTTAACGGGCAGTGCTGGAGAGCTTAAGGGGTACCTAAACTGGGAAATGGGTGGATGAAGCAGGAACCCTGGTGTAATGGAGCACACAAGTCCTTAATCTTTGCTGAGCCTGTGGAAATCACTGCACATGCTCCTTGTCTCTGCAGTAAGCAAACGGAGATGTACACTTGATTCATGCCAGCAGTTACCCCTACAACTTGTTTATTCCAGCGGAGATCAGTGCTTCCATAATTTCAGCCAGCAGCTAAAAACAGGGTAGGAAGATCTTATGATCTCAGACTATTTCATTATTGTCTACACTGAGGGCATAGCAGTTTTCTCTTGGAAAGCAAAAATCAATTTACAGTAAGATGAGCATATAAAAATTAAAGCTGTTCTTTTACTCAGAATTTTATTTTCTTCCAGCTCTGCAAAACCCTACAGATTTTGTTCCTTTCTTCTGACAATGTTCAGGAGAAAATCTTCAATAATCTGGTATGCCCTGTAATGGATTACCCTTTCCTGAAACGAAGTGTAGATTACCCTACACAGGGGAGATATTCAGACACCAACTACACTTAACAAGTAAAGGAGAACCTAAGCTCAGCCAACAGCTCCATTTCAGGGAACTGGAACAACACATTGCTTTATTTTGGTACTTATTTCTGTCGTCTTTCTAAACTTATGCTCTATTGAAAGTAAAAGAGTAGCAACAAACACTCCTGTGCAGCAGCAAAGGTACAGAAAGAAACAACACCTTGTAATGAAAAACTGATGAGTGTGGAATCCCAAACTAATCCTGCATTATTTTGATTGTGATTTCAAAACCAAAGGGCATTTATAACAACAGATCGGCTGCCAACTTTATAATCTTACTATTAGTGTATATGGCTAATCTTCTAGTCTTACTAGGGAGAGAACTTCGGGAGACTGGCCCTGCTACAGAGTTCAGGGTCCAGGGCACAGGATTTATAGGAAGCTTTGCTGTTGAGGGTGCTTGAAACCCATGTGCTTGTTCTGAGCAAACTTGAAGGGATTTAACACACCTGACACACCTACTCCTCTCTCCAGGGGCACTGCACTGGCCAATGCATTCCAAGTCTCTCATCTGGAGGATATAGGCATATTGAAATGTAAAGCAGGAGCAGGAATCCTGTCTCCACATGGGCCCAGATGAGAAAACAAACATTTTCTGTATAGAATGAAGATATTACAAAACAAAAATATTGAGCAAAAAGAACCCCAAAACTACTCCACCAACCAGACTGAAGCGCTTTTATTAATCCTCACCTTAGAACTTGTCATTGTATAGATCTTCTTACAACTTACTCTCTCCCTTCTGCTGGGCCTGTTTGTGAGGGGAAAAATAATCTGTAAAAATTAGATTGTTTTTTAAACAATGCACTGGGCAACACTGATATGCAGCAGGCGCACCACTGACCTCTGTACCTTTGAAAAAAAAAAAAAGGTATCTGCATGCACAGCTTCCAACCTTCATACTTGAAATTGTGCTATAGAAAACAAGGTGACAAATATCCTCACTGAGGAGAAGAACAGCTAATTAACTACATTATTAAAGTGCTTGAAGCATAAACAACTCATTTCAGTCTCTAAATCACAAGCAGGATTACTACCTGTGGCAGCTGTGTCACAAATACTTTTAACTCCCCCGATTCTATACAGGACATACAAAGTCTGCATTAAATAGGCAATCTCTGGAAAGTGTCTCTCTTCCTGGGACTAACAGGTATTTGCTGCACAGGTACGTCATTTTAGAATTCCAGCTCTGTAGTGTTTAGATCCCCAGTTCTGAAACAAACCCCCAACAATACTCTGAAGACATGCAGTGGGGTTAAAACAGCTGATTTGCTGAGAGCTGGCATCTGGCCTTTGTCCTATTAGGTAGAAAAATTCAAACTGTTCTCAACACTACTTTTCTTTTCAAAGATTGATAGTCAGCCTAGCAGATTTGGCAATAACAGTACAAGTTTCCTGAAACATGGTCACTACAACAACTTTGTGTACAAGTTATTTCTCCTTTAAGTTGTTTTCCCCATAAAAAATAAAATAATGAAGTGTTGGATTTTGGCAGCTACACCAAAGTTACATTTACTTGACAATGTAATTGGGAGAGGGAGAAAGGGTTTTAAACTCACAGAGTAAGTTTAAATTAGATATTGGGATGAAATTCTTTCCTATGAGGGTGGGGAAGCCCTGGCACAGGCTGCCCAGAGAAGCTGTGGCTGCCCCTGGATCCCTGGCAGTGTCCAAGGTCAGGTTGGACGGGGCTTGGAGCACCCTAGGATAGTGGAAGGTGTCCCTGCCCATGGCAGGGGGCAGGATGGGATGAGCTTTAAGGTCCCTTCCAACCCAAACCACTCCGTGGTTCTGTGCTGATGTAGCTGCCTACATCCCAAGCACCATTCAGCACACTGCTTAACACAGACATTGGCAGTCTCCCAGATTTCTCCTGAGTCTCTTTCCCAAGACAGTGGGAATCAACAGCTCATGGTCTTTTGCAACATGTCTGAAAGTGCAGGCAATTGTTCTCTAATTGCAGAAGTTTAAGCAGGAGGAGAACAAATGAGTTCTGTTAAAGCCTAAGAGTGTGAACACCACAGATGCGAGCACTTCCATACATTAACGTTAGAGATTTTGAAACATTTGAGTCCAGAACTGGACCTCACATATTCCCACCAACACATGCGGACTCCAAGCCAGTCAATCATTAATTATAGTGCAATGAGATCTATTTTTGTATCAGGTGACTGTCTGGTCAAGTACCAAAGCAGGAAATAGCTCAAGAATACAATTTCTGCAACGAAACTCACTGCACCTGCCAACACACCCCACGCAATTGTGTCACACTATTGCAAATAAACCTGAAAATAAAGGCATCCCCAAACGAATTTGAGGGAAATAATAGTTCTTTAGTTTTAGTCCTGATTCAAGGCTGTACAGACAGAACGTAAGGAACTATTTTTCTTTCAGACTGTTAACACAGTTTATCTATTTTGAGTGGTAACACACACTTATCTGTGCCTGAGCACACAGCCACACAGCCCAACAGCAGCAGTTCCAACTGCTTCTCCAACCTAACAGGGAGGGCAGGGGGGATTCTACAGAGCCAGAAGAAAAGCAAGGACCTAACTTATGGTATGTTATCAATAATGTGCTTGTCAGTGACTGTATGTGGCTTTAGCACTACAGCAAAGGCACTTACGACCTAAACAAATGCCACAGCAGCATTATCAGATTGCAATAACCTTGGTGTTGGAGATGGTGAGACACACGTGCAATGTGGACTGGTTTGCTTTGCTTGCCTTAAATATACAGACAGTTATTTTAGTACAGGGATAGCTTTTTTCCCCATTTTTCTTTACAGTCCAAATAACAGGGGGATCAGAGGATGGAGTCCCTTAAAGATTTCAGATTAACAGAACAAATAAGCAAATACAACCAAGGGGAGAAAACAAAGGTCACAATAAAAGGAGTGAGCTGGGAAGAGCAGAGGTACTTAAATATGTGACAGATCCACAAAGAGCCTACTAGAAACATTTACTTGGTGGCACTTAATCATTAACAGCAAAAAACCTCAAACAAACAACCAACCCACCCCCAAAGAAAAAAAACCCCAAACCAATCTACCCCCTCCCCCCCCACCAAAACCAACCCAAAAAAAAACCACCAAAAAAAACCAAAACGGGAGAAAGCTGTTTTCCTTTGGGTTAAAATTTCTGGCCACAGGAACACCTGAAAACTTTCAAATATTTATGAAAGAAAAGACATTCAGTACAAGGATTCCCAACAGCTAATCATTGTGCAATACTATCCACAGCTGTTTCGAAAATTACAAAGGATATAAGTATCATGTATTGCTTGGAAAGAACAAAGAGTTACCATAAAATGTTGCTGGAGTCCTTAGATTCAAGTTATCATTGCTGTTCCTGAGTAACTGTCTTGGAGAAGTCTTTTGCAACAGCCTAACAGCTAGTGATTACAGAAAGAAGGAAATTCCAACAACAGGGAATTCCCTATTCTGGTAATACAGTGCCCTAGATACGATCCATGTTATTTCTGTGCCCTGGGTACTCCTGGATGCTCTGAAAATTCTACAGGGATTTCATATAAGCCAGAAAAGCTTTCAGATGCTCCAGCGTCTTGTAGGAATTGGACATCATAAAAATATAAGGATTGAGATAATACAGTTTAAAGGAGAAGCTCCCACTTTTCTCTCATCACCAGCACCCGTGAGGCGTCATCCCTCCTGCTGCCCTGGGACCAGAACCAGCTGAGCATGCTGCATCTACCCGGCTATCGCTCGCTTGTTCACAGGCCCAGAGAGGCCGAGGAGCATTTTGGCAGGTTCTAGCCAGCACTCTAAATTTGGTGTTTGGTGACTAACGCTTTGCCAGCCCCAATATTCCAGCAGCAATTTTCACTGAAGGATGGGCTGGAAAGACTAATGTGAAAACAAACCCGCAACGATTTCTATTTTCGTTATAGAAATTTCAAAACCATTGAAGGTAGAGGCTGCAGAACACCAGTACTGGGTTTGGAGAGCTTTCCCTGTGAGGATCCACGGCCCCTCTGAGGGGGTGGGCTGGCACAATAGGTGTAAACTGTGCGTGTTGGGGCGAGCGTCATCCGCGCTCAGAGGATCCTCTTCGGCACTGACCAGCACCTGAGGCACGCACAGTCCATTTAAACACCTTCCAGCCTCTCCACACACCGAACCAGTCCCCAGGCGCAGCCCAGAGCCCCCACGGCCGGCTCGCCGAAGGGACCAAGGGACAGCGCCCGGTCACCGACACCCCCGGAGGTTCCGCCCTGGGTTCCGGAGCCCACGGACAGACACAGCGGCTGGGGCCACGCCCAAGCCTCCCCCTCAGCTGCTGCCCGGTCTCTCACGAGCACGGCCAGCGACCCGCGGCCCGGCCAAGGGGGCCCGACAAAGGCCGGTCTCGGAGCCGGCCCCCTCCGGGTCCCTCCCGGCCGCTCGCCGGGGAGATGCCGCCGAGGTGCCACCGCCCGACACGGAATTCCATCCCCCTCAGTCGGCTCCCGGAGCCGCGCTCAGCCTCACCGCTCCCCTTGCCTCACCGCTCTCCGCCGCTCCGGGCCGCGTCCGGCGGGACCCGGGGCGCGAGCGGCCCCGCGCCTGCGCAGAGGGCGCGGCAGCGCTGGTACGGGCGCGCGCACGCGGTCCCGCCGGGCCGGGCGGGCACGCGCGGGGCGTCCCCGGGCCCGGGAGCGAGCGGGGCTGCGAGGGGTGACCCGGACTGCGAGGGGTGACGAGGGCTGTGAGGGGTGATGGGAGCTTTGATGGATCAAGTCAGGGTGAGGGGTGACAGTGAGGGACTGTGAGGGGGTTGCAGGTCAAAGTTGAGGGGGTGTGAGGGGGGATGAAGGCTGAGAGGAGTGATGGGGACTGTGAGGGGTGGTGGATGACTGTGAGGGGCAGTGTTGTGATAAGAGTATAGAAATTTGGTGGAAAAGAAACCCCTTGTGATCCAGCTGGTCATTAGAGATCAAAGAGGGTGAGGGTAGCTGAGCTTAATCTCTGATTTTAACCAGTTAGACACCATAAGTGGTTGTGTTCAATAGGAACTTCCATGAGCACAGATTCTCAAAAGGGACATGTTCAACACTGTGAGTCTGGTAATGTTTAATAGGAACTTTCACCACCACAGATTCATGAATAGTGTGGTTTATTGAAGCAGCAGAAATACAAGGGGGAATGGAAAGGGGAATAACTGAAAGAGAGTATGTTTTGATTAGATTTTCATAAGAAATTCTTTACTCAGAGGATGGTGAAGTCCTGGCACAGGTTTCCCAGAGAATTTCTGGCTGCCCCATGCCTGGAAGTGTTTAAGGCCAGGTTGGCCAGGGCTTGGAATACCCTGGGATAGTGGGAGGTGTCCCTGCCTATGGCAGGGGGTGGAACTGGATGAGCTCTAAAGTCCCTTCCCACCCAAACCATTCTCAGATTCTGGGATTCTATGAAATACAGATTTGGAATCGCCCTAGATGGATGCACTAGCTGTGATAGAGTTCTAACAATCATCATCATCTTATGTAGAAGCTTGCAATGAAAGCCTGGGAGGGGGGAGAGGAGAGTAGTCCATCAACTGTCTCTGAGGTCCTTTTGGGTCTTCCTCCTAACTAGGTGAAATTTTTACCCTCCTTATATAAAGCCAAATCTTATCCCCCTGCTCTTTCTTCACAGATAGCATGATCTAAGCAGAGAGCAGAGTAATACAGTCATATATGTGGGACTATGTACTTAATTAAGCCTATTAGCCTATGCGAGGTTGTGTGTTTTAATATCTAAAGGACTCCGAATCAGGGAAAATGTGGCTCTTTTGTTTGTTTGGTTTTGGTTTTTGTTTTTTGGGGGTTTTTTTTATGGTCTCCTTCAAAGTTCTGGTCATACAACTTTGTTCTCTTTTATTCCATTCTTCAGAGCCAGAGCAGGATCATCCCATCTCCACAGGACCTGCTCCTTCAGGGCCTTTACTGACATCAGCTATGCAGCTCTCCATCCACAGAGATAACACAGAGGGTACACAGCATAGGCTCTAGATATTAAGCCTTAGCCCTTGCTTGGCTCCTTGGTCATCATCCCACAGACCGTGGTGCTGGGTGAGGAGAACTCAAGCTGTGCTTCTGCCCTGGGGGCTGGGAAAAGCTCAGTGCAAATAGTAGAAACAATTGTTGCTTTAGGAAAGCTTTAAAATCTGACTACTTTTGTGCTCAGTAACAATGTGACTAGTTTTTTTGCAAAGCCTACGATGTCCAGGACAGAAATTGGTTCATTTTAAAGATGAAGGATTTCCATAGTGTTTATTTGACTTGGCTTGGCAGCAGTGTTCTGTTTACGACTGGATAAATAACTGCCACATTAAAGATTATTAACTAGCAATGCTTCAGTGGCTAATAAAGCACTAATCTTTTATATGGTGTTTTACATGTACACAGCTTGGTACGGCAGGATCTTGCCAAGGAGATAACAAATCCCTTACCCGGAAGGTTTACAATCTAAAGGAAACCACAAAGGACCACAAGGAAAGTACAAAACATGATAATGAAACATGAAGCACACAGAGGACTTGGAGCCATTTGCAGCTGCATTTTAAATGGGGTCTTAAGAGGGTTTTTTGTATTTACCTTAAAGCTACTGGGCAGTGATTAGAGGCAAAATAAAATCCTGGAGTGGTTTGAGTTGGAAGGGACCTTAAAGCCTACTCAGTCCCACCCCCTGCCATGGGCAGGGACACCTTCCACTATCCCAGGTTATTCCAAGCCCTGACCAACCTGGCCTTGAACACTTCCAGGGACGGGGCAGCCACAGCTTCTCTGGGCACCCTGTGCCAGGGCCTCAGCATCCTCATTGTAAAAACCTTTTCCTAATACCTAGTCTAATCTCCCCTCTTTCAGTTTTAAACCACCCACCCTTGTCCTGTCTCTACAGGCCCTGCTGAAAAGCCTGTCCTTAGCTTTCTTAGAGACCCCTGTTAAGTCCTGCAGACAGACACAGCAGCCACTGCGCTGTGACAGATGGTCAGTGGGGTCTCAGGCAGTGCTGTGCCCCTGCCTCTGCCAGTGGCCAGGCAGGGCAGTCCCACTGCTCCAAAGGAGGCCTAAGCTCCAAACTAGGGGGAAACACTAAGAAGTCCTGGTAATGTGCTTCCTTTAAGGCTTCCTTGTGCCTGGCCAGTGCTACTGCGGACAGCAATGAACTCGTGTCGTGGAGCATGAGAACCATTTCCAAAAGCTGTGCTGAGAAATAATTTGTTTATCCAAATATAAGTTGGAAATGTAATACATTATTTTATATTCACTAGTGTTTGATTCTGCAGGGTCCTGGAGGGCACTTCCACACATGTAAAGCATTATGTTCCATGTGCTAAATTAAGCTGAGCTAGCACGGAAAGCAGGTTTAAAAGAGGATGGAAGTAGAGGGAGAGGTGTGAGGACAGAGATAAGTGTGGGCAGCATTTGCTAAGATTTTGTAGGAGGATGGAAAACTTTCATCTGTCTTCAGCATTTATAGATCCTTTCACTGTAATATGTGGGACCTACGTATTTTGTGTACTTGGGCTCATGGTGCACCTCTGAGGTACTCTCGTGTCCCTCCCAGGAAACTGAGGCAGAGGGAACGTGTTTACATGGGGAAAAAAAAGCTGGGGATTGACATGCTTCGGAAAAGCAAGAGCAGGCACAGGGAGAGGGACCAGACTCCCAGAATTTCTCTGCTGAAATGTGAACCATGATTGGAGCTGAACATACTGTTTAGCCAGACAGTTGTCAGCATTCCGAAAGTAGGAATAACTGAAGGCTCTCTCCAAACTTCTGTCCTGATGCTCAGTGGTGCACTATCAAGAGATATTTTAGGAGTATAATGGTGACTAAAGCCTCTGCATTGCCTGATGGTTCTACCTAATTCCAGTACTCTGGGTACTGTAGGGGGATAGAGTCCAAGGAGGCAGAGATAAGATAAAGGGCACAGAGATAAGATCAGTGTGGGAAAACCTTCAGGAGAGGGGCCTGTGTGAATGCAGGATAAAAGGAGATAGCAGTGGGCAGTGAAAATGGCAGGTGATATGGGCAGAGTGGATTCCGTGTGCTGTAAAACTTGGGAGCCTGCATGGCTATATGAGTAATCTCCACCAGCCTGTGTTCAGGCTGTTGGACTGTCTGTGACTGTGAGAGAGAGGCTGAAGACCTTGCTTGAGTATCTGTCTGGTGGAAAACACGTTTGAATGCATCTACTCCTCTTCCTGGAGGAAGATGTACATTGCTGGCAGCTTTACAGAAGCCAAGGAATGCCAAGGCTCTCTAAGCCCTAAACCCTGCAGTGGTTCGAATACAGAGCAAGACCCGGGGAGCCCCTGAGCATGGAGGGCAGTGAGTCTACAAAGGCTTCCTAGGGATGAAAGAAGGATATTTGTTTGTATCAAACTAGTTCCCAGAGTTTTGGAACACTTTCACGTAGCATGAAATAAAGTAGTTCTGCAAGTGCAGTGTTGGGTGAAGCTTGTGACCTTTGGGTTTGTGTCTTGATGATGGCTTCTCTCTCTGTTCTCTGAAGAACAAGAACAAGTGAGCTCATACTGAACCATTCCTTTGTGTGGGAATGCTATTCCCCCTGAACATACATTTTCCAGAACCTACAGGAACAGAAATTTCTCTGTGTGTACAGTTGTATATCTCACATTTTCTTATGAAACCAGGCTGGAGTTACAGACTAGGCACTGGATGTAATGGAGGCTTTTTGGTAGGGGCAGTGGAAGGACTGGAAGGCTGGATTGGGAAACCACATGAAAGCAAGAAAAGAAAAGCAAGTGAGGAATGGCTAAGTGGATGGAATGATCCATCATATGAGAACTGTCCTCATGGGTGTCCAACAGCCTTGGAGAGGAGATTAGCACTGGTAAGGTGGGCAGAAGAGCATCTGAGGATCATCAGGGAATGCCAGGAAGCACAGAAGGGTCTTAGGCCAGAACCTAAGGTGGGCTAGTAAAACAGTGGCTTTGCTGGTCCCACAGCAATGGGGTTTGCCCTGGGCTGCTTGCATGGAAAGCTGATAAGCCTCGGCAAAGTCTGACCTCCTGTGGGTAAAACTGGGAATTACCAGGGGATAATTAAGCAAATCTTTTACCTATCACGTGCCAGCATCTTAATGGGGTTTGCTCAGTGGTGTGGATCATTTCTCTTCCACTTGCAGCGGCCAGACGTGGTTCTGCCCCTCTAGATGAGCTAGGGGGGAGATGTTACTCCTGGCAGTGAGGTGGGCTGATGGTCCCAAAACTGAGAGAGTTTCAGTGGATGTTTTAATGACACAAAAGGAATGTGGTTGTGAAGGCAGTCAAGCATTTCTCTGTGACTGCAAGAAGTGCTCTGTGGATGCTGTGTTTTCCATTTGATTGGATGGGTTGTGGCCACCTTTTCTGGTTTCTTTGTCCCTTCCCTTGCCCCAGCTATGGTAGCTCCTGCCTTTTAGGGGTGAGCAGTCACATTGTATCAGGAACGTGAAAGGTTAACTTCTGGTACTGGGTGATCCTCTTGGTGTGGAGATGGTATTTGTAAGAATGGAATTAGCAGTTTCCCTTTAGGATGACTTTAATCTCCCTCCTCCATGAGGACACTGTGGTGGTGTGTGGTATACTCCCAGCATATCACGCCAGGTATTCCAGAGTGTGATGTTGCTTGTTAGGATCCAGCTTTGGCTGCAGGTCCTGCTATGGTGTTCCATACCTGGTAGGGTCCAGTCCACAGAGATTCCGCTGGCTATTGGGCATCTTTGGGGCACTCTTACCCACTCCTGGCTCTGGAGGAGGAGTGTTCATTGCAGAAGGATCTTGCACATGACAATTTGCCTCCCCCCATGGGGTGCCTGCCTGATGACCTGTGGGATCTTAGGGAATGACTCATAATCCAAGGGCTTTTCCTGGGAAGGTGGTTTTGAAGGAGTTTGGTTTATTCCGAGTGCAGGTGTATCCTATAAGCTCCAGAGACTGTTGGTCAGTCACATGCTACAGACATGGACGAATAATTAAATGTTGCTTTATTTATGCCCTGCACTGCCTTTCATGTTGGCTTGGTCCCTTTCTTCCCCTTGCACTCCTCTGCACCAGTTCAAACACAGCACTGCCTTTTCTCAGGGGGCTCAATGGCTTTCATCAGGCAAAGCATGGGTCCCTTTTTTGGGGTCCCTCATAGCATTATGTCTCTGTCTGGGCTATTGGCTCTGGGTCTTCAGGGTCTCTGGTGCATTTACCTCATAGTGTGATTGAGTGGGAGCAGTGAGGGACCTGCAGAGTTCACAGCAGAGGTGGCTGGACAAGTAAGTTCAAAACCAGGCTGTGATCCCATGGATCTCCTTTTTAGAGATCTGAGAATAGGCTGAACTTGCCTGGGTGAAGGATAAGAAGATGTGGTGCCCAGAGGGCCTCTGCCTGGAGAGGGTTCCTGTCTGTCCCAGTCAAACAGCCTGGGCAGGCTTAGCTGTCAAGAGGGCTTTATACCAAAATCCATGGCACTGGGTGCTCTCAGGCCTGCCTGGGCTCTCCTCTAAGGCAAAGCAGAATCTGCAATTAGTGTTTCCAGAAGGTGTGAAACAGAGCTGGAGCAAAAGCAGGCTCGGTGGTGCTCTGGCCCAGCCCTGGTCCTCGCAGCCTTTGCACCTGTGCCAGAGCATGAATTGCTACTCTGTGCTGGTGCCCCTCACCCCTCCGCACACTCTGTTTTCATTAGTGTGCGCTCTTTGGTTAAGGACCCTTCTCACTTCCAGCTGAACAAACACTTTCCATCGCACGTAAAATCCAGCTTGGTGCTAATAGGCGTCTCCCCCACCTTCCTCCCTTCCCTTTACCACCTTTTCTGCAGTTGGCAGGACAAAAAAGTGTTGCTATTACCTGACTTATTATCGGCACGGGACTGTAATTTATGACATATGCTTGGTAAAGTGCCATGCTGAAAACATTTATGGCCCTCTTTGAGTCCTGTGAGATGGTGGGGAGAGCAATGACTATGGAGGGGAAGCCAGTTGTTCCATCTTTGCAAAATACTGCACAGTCCAAAGGCTTCCTCTGCCTTCGGACAGCAGTGCTGTGGGCCGTGGGCTCAGTGCCCTACTCTGCTGATGTCAGAGTGGGTTGAAATACCAGTGCCCAGAAGAGATGTGAGGTTTTTCTGTCCTTAGGAAACACACAGTTTCTCCCTTTGGGAATTTATTGAATTCCCCATCTTTATTGCTTTTAGTCCTGTACAATCTTACCCTTCAGGCAGGATGTCAGACCCTGCCTTCCTCATGTTCCTCATACAAGTGTCACCTCCTCTTTCCTCCCCTGGCTTCAGGTCTCTGTTCTCTCATGGGAAGGTCTGCAGAAGCTGCCCCATGTGCAGCAGGTCAAGCACAGGAGCTGTGAATAACTCCTCTGAAAGGCAGGCATTACAGCAGGACAGCTGCCCTCCAGCAACTAGGTTCGTGCCCTGTCTGAAAGAAACAACCTGATCATTTAGTTCTCCGTGTCTGGATTTGACCTGAAAATGTGCTGTGGAGAGAAAGGGGCAAATGAATTGTCATTGCTGTAGGTGGGCTAGATTTGAATAGCAATGTAAGGACCAAGGGAAAGTCCTGGCAGCAGTGGCTTTTTCGGTGATTGAAGAGAGATTTGTGAAAAATGGGACTTTATATCCCAGTCTTGAGATGAGTGGTATGGAAATCTGACATGGGAAAGGGTTGTTTACACTGGGCTATTTGCTGATTACTGAAAAGTTAATGTTGACTTTTGAGCTCCTCTCAAGAAAACATCATCACTCATCTTTCAGAGGTATTTGGAGCTTGTCTGTCTGCCCTGTCCACTTGTTGTGATTCAAAGGATGGGAGCAGAGATCATCCAAAACATTTTCCAGCTTCGGGAGCACACTTTTCCTGAAGCTGCTCAGTTAGAAGGAGCATTTGCTTGGCCTGCAGTGAGCCAGGCTCTCTGTACACTGTGGGGAAGGATCACGTGGCAGTTTGTCCTCTTTCTTTGGTTCAGGCTTTGCCAGCTGCTGGGTGAGAAGCAGGTCCCTGCAGCCTTCTGCTTCAACAGTGCCATATGTGCATGTGCTGGAGCTAAAGGAGATGTTCTGGCTGGGGTTGAGTCCTGAATGCTCTCTGCTACTTGCTGTCTGAAGGATTGCAAGATGAAGCCTTGGGAGCTGGATGACATAAGGAGATGTGCGAAGCCCACAATGCCAAGCTAATGCTGCTTCCAGAGTCGTCATCTCTAGCTGCTGTTATTTCTGGCTATTTTGTCCAAAGGGTCCCAAGGCTGAGGGTTTGGTCTGGGAGAATGCCTTGAGCTGGAGTTGCTTCATTCCTGCTGTGGTTGGACAGAATCTGTGTTTTGGATGGCATTTATTTCCCCAAACAGTAGCTATGTAGAAGTTTGCCATCTGGTGTAGTTTTGTCCTCTGAGCTCCATCTGTCCTGTGCAGTGGGGAGAGACTGAAGCCTTCCATGAGTGAATCAACTCATTTTGTCTTAAGCAGTATTGGGTGGAGCAGGTTGCTCTGGAGCTGATTCTGCTTCTTCTCACTGGAGCTTAGACGTTTAGGTGCCAAACTGGGTGCTAAGACCAGATGCGAACCCCCCCTTTTCACTTTTTGTGTGAGGGAGGGATGGTGGGAAGCGCTCATCATCTGTGGGGTCTGAGGCATCTTTTGGCCTTGTTCTATTGACTGAGTTCCAGACACCCATGCCCAGGTCAAATCTCTACCTGGATCCTGGAAAGAACTCCCCTTTTTCAGATGGTGAGAAGCAGATGGGTAGTGCTGGATCCTGCTGAAAAGAGGGAAGAACCACAATCTTGAAAGGTTTCCCAGTGTCCTGCAGGGTAAAAGCAGTTTAGCTGACAATAAAACCTCTGCTGAGTGCAAGATTATTCAATGGGAAAAGGTGGGGGGAAATGGCAAAAGATGACAACCTGTCTTAAGAGAGTTCACTGTATGTGCACTTGATAAAAATCATAACATGGGATCAGCTTTCTTCTCTGCTTTCTTGGCTTTTGGCATGTGTAACCAAGTTCTGGCAGGCAGGGCAAATTTCCTTCTCCCTGGGGTCGTTAAAAAAGATCATTTCCCCATTTAAAGAGTGGGAGGGAGGTGGGGATGGAAAGAGGAGCTGAGCCAGGCAGCAGGCAAACCCTGCCCACACTGCTGCATGAGTTAGCAGAGCCGTGGCTCTCCCACCCCCACCACTCTCCATGGCGTTAGGCACGTGGGATTGAGGGGGACTGGATGGATATGAAAGCAAACACACATCTGGAAGTTCCTCCAGTTAATTGGGCAATTATTCATACCACTCTTGCTGGAAGCAGCCTGCTACTGCTGAGCCAAAACCAACAACAACAGACTGTGGGTGTACTCCATCCCTGCTTGGAGAGGGGAGGCTTGTGGGGCTGCAGAGGGTGAGTTAAGCAGTGAGGGCATGGACCCACTACTGGGCTGCTCTGCTTGGCTGTAGCTGTGGGTGGGTAAGCCCTGGAGACCCTGGATGTGGTGAGATGCTTGGGAAGCACTTGCTTCACAGTGCATGTGGGCCCCAGGTGGGGAGGGAGAAGTTGCTGCTCTGGAACAGCATGAGAACCCAAGTCAACCTGTGTTGGGTTTTATTAGGAGCTTGGCAGCCTGTGGTGTTGGTGAACGTAGTCCAGGCCCAGCTGTGCTCTGTAGCACTTTACTCCTCATAAATAGTGGGTTCATTGCCATTTCTGCCCAGCTCTGCTCCCACCTGAGTGAGGCTCTGGTAGCCCATGTTCACCTTTTCCATCCCTCCTCCTTCAGCTTGCTCACATACCTGGTTCCTTCTTAGTCTGACAGCAATGTCACTGCATGTCCCCATTCCCTGCCTGTTTTCTGGTACAGGTGCTGTGCAGATGAAGTTCTGAGGGAATGCAGAGGTGGCTGGCCTTGTCTTTGGCAGTTATTTCCCAGGATTTGCCTGTGAGATGGGAACGGAGAGTGATCACCTCAGTCCAAGCGGCTTTCCCTACGACAGAGTTGACAGACCTCAGCAGATCCTCAGGGAGATGATGTTCAGGAGTACCCTGGACATCATCAGCCTTGAGGAGTTGTCTCTCCTCCTTCTCATCTCTATATCTGGTGGGATATAAGGTTGCTCCCGAGGCTGAATTGTCCGGGATTATGTATCAGTGTGACAGACCACATCTTGAAAGTGTTCCCCTGGAACCATGGCTGACTGCTCTTTGAGTGCTTTGCTATTCCCTTCTTGCTGCTCAAGCCCACAGGAAGCCTTCCCCTTCCAGCAGAATCTCTTGATTGATAAAAACAATCCCCTTCTCTCAAACCGTGCCTGCCGCACAAGCTGGGGGTGCTGTGTTTGGCCCATCTGCTTCCCACTTTGCCTGAGAGCACATCTCTGGCACTGGGAGTCATTGTGGCAGCCTCAGAAGTGCATGCAATGCTGGGCTCCACCAGCATAATTGGAGCCAGCTCCAGCCAAGCCCAGCTGGGATGTGGAAGGAGAATAATTCCCGTGGTTCCCTCTTTCCTTTTCTTTTTCCCTCTGCCATGAGATGGGTCTTCTCTAAAGAAATTTATTGCCATTAACTCAAGATCTTCCTTAGGATAACAAAAATCAGACAGACCGTTTGGCTCCAGGACGAACGTGCAAATGTAAGCAAGGCTGGAGTGGGTCACGCCATGGAGCTGTCAAGTACAGGATCCTCTCCACAGCATCACTGGAGTGAGTGCTGTAGGAAAGGGCTGGAAACAATGCGTGCATGGCATGTGCTGTCTTGCCTCTTCTCTGACGGTCCATGGATGTGGTGAAAGGTTTATCTAGTGGGTGATCAGCAAATATTTTGTATCTTTGTTTGTCCATTTTTGAAGTGTCTTAGACGGTGCTAACTCAGAAAGGCTTGGGGATGTAAAGTTCTCTGCATGAGCTTTAGTAGTGGTCTCAAAAGTACTGTGAAGACATCTCACCATCAAAAAACATTGGAGAGAGGGGAGCATGATTCCCGGTTTTACAGGAGGGAGTGAAGAATTTAAATGACTTATCTGAAATTTCAGTGGGAATCCTTAACAGCGTGTGGTGTCGAAACTAGATTCTCAGACTCCTGTGACTGTTCAGCTTTCCTCTTTGATAATCACCCACACAGAGATCTAAGTTAGGATTGGAACTTACCCTCGAGCTAATGCAGAAATAAACCTAACTGAAGGGAAAGCCTTCCTTATTGTCCAGCTGGATGACTGTACTGTACTGTAGAAGGAGGACATCGCCAGGTGGAGAGGCCAACCAACAAGACCTGCTTTGTCAAGGATTAGGAAATGGAAACATTGCTGAGGGTCCAGCTGAGGAAATACGATCCTGAAGGTGCTCAGCAAATCAAGTTTTGTGGTGGAAAATAGTTTAAGGGAACAGGAGAGATTTTGGGACAGGATCTGCTGTTCAGCCAGAAGGGAGAGGGTAGAGCCGCCAGCCATTTGGAGGGGATGGGAAAGGTAGGAGGGTGTGTGGAGCTGGGCACTGAAATGGAACAGCCGAGATACAAGCACCAAGGGACAGCTCTTGCTCTTACTGAAGGGAATGGACCGACTCCCATTGACGTCAATGAAGGCTGAACTGGGACCCTTGCGAGAAATATATTGAACACAGACAAATCGAGCAAAGTCAAAACAGATGATGCAGGCCGCTTAATACAGTCACAGGGAGCTGATTGCGAAACCTCCTAACAAGGCAGTTCTGTCAAGCAGCCATCCAAGCCCAGTAGGCTCCAGCCCAGGAGAGGAACATGGGAAGCTGTGGTCCTGGAGAAGGCATGCCCAAGATGGAAGGCTGAAATGGCATGGGATAGGTCCTCACTGTGCTTCAGCACAACCACACCCACCACCTCGTTTTTGTGACCACCTTAGCTATCTTACCATATTCCAGGTACTTCTTCTTGAGCTTCCCCTGTCCCAACTGATGGAGCTGTTCTGAAACTGAGGTGTGGACAGACTGGACAAGTTGTCACAGAGGAATACACTGCTGTACCTCAGCTGGCGGTGGGCGGCAGCTGTGTGTGCACATGCCTAATCCATGGCACATGCAAGTCAGTTCAAGTTAGCCAACGCAACAGAACCGCACTAAGCTGGCTGAACTGACCTTATTTGCACGGACTAAGCAAATGCACATGGACTGTAACGCTGTCACGCAGTAACCAGTTACCAGCGCTGTGTTTGCGCTCAGCCTCTGACTCATCACCCCAGACTCTTCCCTTGCTGTGCTTCTCAGACCCTTGTTCCAGGTTCCCAGCGCCTGGTTTCCTCTGCGTCAGGGTTGTCTGTGATCCTACCACAGCCCCCTGTCTGTCCAGAGAGTAGTTTTGGCAGCTCTCCTGCTCTGCTCCGTGGAGTCTCAATGATCTGCTCCAGGTTCAGGCTCTCCTAGTCCTCTTCTGATGGTACTGAGCCAGCCAGCTCCCTGTGGAGACCCAGGTCATGGCTCAGAGTGTATCCCCTCACTCCGCAAACCCTTTCCAGCCCAGCAGGCCTCCTTGGGTACCAGGACCTGCCTCTCCACCATCTTTACTTGTGTTCCCCACCTGGAGAAAGCAGTGAGTCCAAACATGGCTCTACCCTTAGAGAGCAAGAAGATGTGGAGCACTCTAGTGAGGTCAGTGGAGAGATCTCAGCATTATTTTCTCTCTGGCACAGTGAGAATTTGGAAAAGGTGATGGAGTTGAAAGGAGAGGGCGGGATGAAGTTACTGGTGTGGAATATGAAGCTGAAAATAGAAGGAGTTGAGTTTCTGGGTGCTCCTGAGGATGTCTCATCCTTAACCAAGCACTGGTTCAGGCTGAAGAGCAGAGACTTCAGTGAAGCCACACTTACTCTACACCATGTTGAAACAGAATTCAGTCCAGAAAGGTCCATTTCCCCTAAACCTGGAGTTGTACCATCCTAGCTATGTTATGACAGAAGGGACAGATCTAAATAAACTGATTTGTAGGTGGAAAATTCAAAGGAACGGGAAGAGAGCACAGGAGTGGAGACAGGCAGGGGGCATTGTTGCTCTTAAAATGGTGCTATACTGTATGCGCAGCTTAGATGTTTTGAGAAGAGTGGAATTTCACTTTTGATTCCCCATGGACAGACTGGACTGAAACTTTACCTTCCTTTTCATTCTGGATCCACTGAAATAACAGCATCTTGTACAAGGACCAGCTTCCTTGATATAAGAGTAATGTTAGGTAGGGAATCCAAGAGGATACACAGGGACAGGTGGTAGACACAGGGACAGGTTACCTGCAGTGGGCATTGAGGCACTGCCTGAACTTTCAGGAATGGAATGGGCAAAGCTGAAGTGCTGGGGCCAGCAGACACGAAAGATCAAGAGGGGCCTCTTTCAACTATGCCAGATGCAAAATGAAGGCTATGGAAAAGCATGGGCTTGCTGTATACTGGGACAGAGGACCTAGAAACAAAGGGCATGAAAAAGGCAGATATTCAATACTTTTTTGATACTGAGAGCAGTAATGTTTAATGCCTTTTTTAATGGCTTAGAGTGCACTCTCAGTGAGATTAGGGATAACCAGTTGATACCCCTGAGGGCACAGCTGCTAGTCAAAGGGCACTTCACAAGCTATTGTCTGTGCTGTGCATTTCAGGGCTGATGGCCTGGCTTTCTCTGCTGCCTGTGCTGCTTGTTTGCTTCTTGCTTCCATTTCAGGCAACCATCTTTCTTTGAAGATGGTGGAAACAAGCATTCCTTTTCCAAGTAAGCAGCTGAAGGGACTGTGTTAGACTAGTCACACCTCAGCGAGTGAAATTTGCACCGTGAGCCATAGTTCCATGCTTGTGGGTTTCCCACAGTAACAGTATCACCAGGATGTTATCACAGCATTGTCACATGTAAGCTACGGCATCAGCCTAATGCACTTTTGCTAAGGACTTGCCTCTGGGCAGTGAGGTGGGAAAGGGCCTGGGTATGAGAGGAGGTGTGGGCTTGAAGGAACCCTGCTCCAGGTTAGCTCTCCAGACACAGTCTGGCACAGAGCTGCTTCCCTCTCCATGCAAACTGGCACATGGGGACTGTTCTTGGAGAGGAGCAACCTGAGTGGTTCATCCTGCATGGTGAGGTAAAGGTGTTTCTGGAAGCACATAGGAAAGCAGCAGCATCACCACCTCCTTAGCTGTGCGCAGCTGTACAGCAGTATAGGCAATACTGTGTCTTCTGGACTGTATCTGGGACAGCCTCCCCCAGCAGTGTTCCTACTTTTTCTTATTCATGGGCATATCATAAAGGGAGGTGTTATTATTAATAAGACTGATTTTTCTCTCTGCCTTGTCTTTTTATAGCAAACACTGCTCCTTTCCATGTTCCACAACTCTTCACCTCCCCTGGATATCTGTATGGGTATGTTTATTGACATGACAGCATGCAGCAGTCGGTGCTGCCAAAGTCAGTGTGTCCTGTGTGTGTTGAGGGTAGGCTGAGGCTGTCAGCTTTGTGTCTCCTGAGAGATACCAAGACTGTTTGTTGACTTTGTCTTATTTTACTCACAACTTGGGACTTTTGTTTGTGGCACAAACATAAAAGTTGGGGACCAGTCTCCCTCTGCAGCACAGCAGATCATTGAATATTAGAAACTCCTGAGCTGGAAGGCACCTACAAGGATCATTGAGTCCAACTCCTGGCCCTGCACAGGACAACCTCAAGAATCCCACCATGTGCCTGAGAGCCTTGTCCAAATATTTCTTGAACTCTGAGAAGCCTGGGAATGTGACCACTGCCTGGGGAGCCTGTTCCAGTGCCTGACACCCTGTGGGTGAAGAACCTTTTCCTAATAGTTGATCTAAACCTCCCCTGACACAGCTTCATGCTTTGGTTCTTCACCATGTGTCAATAAATTATGCCTAGTCAGCAGGATTAGAGCATGTCACAGTTTCCTTCCAGGCTCTATGTCCAGCTTTCCTTCCCACAAAACTCAGCAAGGGAGAGGGCAGGTCAGAGAGTCTGCAGCTGGTGTGAGTGATGGTTTAGCACAGACAACATATCTGAACCACAAAAATGGTGAGTGGAGTTGCTGCTCTGGTGTGATTCAAGGCTCTTTAAGAAGAACAGAAGAGATAAGGAGAACCAGGCAAACTATCCTTGGAAAGACAAACAGAACAATACAAATACTGTTGGGTTAGGAGGAACAACTGCTGAGAGCAGCAAAAGTGTTTCTAGACAAAGAACTGCAAACATTTTAAAAGGGAGCCAGAATAAAGAGACCATGAACAACTGGGCAGGCTGTGACCTCCTCTGAACCTGAAGGAGGAGCCTGGCAGAACTCCCCAGCACATCATCTCCACATTCCTCATGCTCTGCAAACATCTGCCCAGCACCTTGAGGTCTTGCTAAAGGCAGTGTGTAGCACTGCTTAGGGCTGTATGTAAGTCCAGGACAGTGCCTGACAGCTCAGCTCCTGCTGCCTGGACTGACTGACTTTGGCATCGAGTGGGAGAGATGACTGTTATCCTCCTGCTGTGGAGTTGTGATGTGATTTGATTCCCACAAAATACTGGTGCTGAAATGTGTTTCTGGGTCCTGCAGTCTGGGTACAGTTGCTGTTTCTTTGGACTGTCTCATGCTTTTCAATCCTCATTGCACAGAAGCCCTTGGAGGTAGCANTCTTCACCATGTGTCAATAAATTATGCCTAGTCAGCAGGATTAGAGCATGTCACAGTTTCCTTCCAGGCTCTATGTCCAGCTTTCCTTCCCACAAAACTCAGCAAGGGAGAGGGCAGGTCAGAGAGTCTGCAGCTGGTGTGAGTGATGGTTTAGCACAGACAACATATCTGAACCACAAAAATGGTGAGTGGAGTTGCTGCTCTGGTGTGATTCAAGGCTCTTTAAGAAGAACAGAAGAGATAAGGAGAACCAGGCAAACTATCCTTGGAAAGACAAACAGAACAATACAAATACTGTTGGGTTAGGAGGAACAACTGCTGAGAGCAGCAAAAGTGTTTCTAGACAAAGAACTGCAAACATTTTAAAAGGGAGCCAGAATAAAGAGACCATGAACAACTGGGCAGGCTGTGACCTCCTCTGAACCTGAAGGAGGAGCCTGGCAGAACTCCCCAGCACATCATCTCCACATTCCTCATGCTCTGCAAACATCTGCCCAGCACCTTGAGGTCTTGCTAAAGGCAGTGTGTAGCACTGCTTAGGGCTGTATGTAAGTCCAGGACAGTGCCTGACAGCTCAGCTCCTGCTGCCTGGACTGACTGACTTTGGCATCGAGTGGGAGAGATGACTGTTATCCTCCTGCTGTGGAGTTGTGATGTGATTTGATTCCCACAAAATACTGGTGCTGAAATGTGTTTCTGGGTCCTGCAGTCTGGGTACAGTTGCTGTTTCTTTGGACTGTCTCATGCTTTTCAATCCTCATTGCACAGAAGCCCTTGGAGGTAGCAAAGATGAAGAACTGAAAGACCTTATTTTTACATTACAAAAAATACTCTTTCTGGCTTCTTGTTTTCTATCATGGCCAATCACACTGCCAGTCTCCCTTTCCTAGTTCTTCTCATGGCACATAGTGAGATTCTTGAGGTTGTCCTGTGCAGGGCCAAAAGCTGGACTTGATGACCCTTGTGGGTCCCTTTCCTACTCATGATATTCTATGGTTCTGATTTTTCCACCCCTCTGGACCCATCCATTGCCCTTCTGCCCCACCCTTCATCTCCCTCCTGCAGCTTCCCCAGTGCTGTGTTGCCATGAGAGCACATATGCTGCCAGGGGTAGATGGAGATGGTTCCTGCGGTGCCAATGCTGTCTGTGAGCTGTCTTACTCCTTTTGCAGTTCCTGGCACGAGTCTCTGCACGTCAGCTTTGTGCATTGTGGTCATGCAGCTGTTTGTGGAGCCAACTCATGACTGCAGTATTCCATGCATTTCCCACTGATTGCAGCACCCATGCAGTCATGGATGGCAGCTGGAAGCAATGTGCCAAGCAGCAATAACACATGAGCATGTCAGCATTGTCTTGTGGTGATTGCCCCTGGACACTTCAGAACAGCCTGGCCCTGGAGCCATGTGTTTCCCACGTGGGTGTCCCCTCCTCCCTGAGTGGGTTGTACAAGGTGACCTCTGGAGGCCCTTCCACCCTCAAGCATTCTATGCAGTAAGAATTCCCCCTGTGCAGGGGAGAATGTTCTGGTACAGAGGTGGCATGGCACCTGGGGTCTGTAGGTGGGGGGGCGATGCTCCCCTGCTGGGGCAGGTAGTCTTGTACTCAGACTCAAAGAGAAGCGCAGCGAGTCTTTTACCAGGAAATGAGCTCAGGGAGCTGAGTACTCAAGTGATAAATTGCTGGAGTGTGTAGAACTGTATCCTGTAGCCCTGTGTGGGACCCGGCCTGCAGATCAGGAGCACTTTAGAAATAAAACAGCAAAGATGTGCCAAGGGTCCATGGAACACAATCTCAAGCAACCAAATGTTTTCTTTCCTAACGCTGCTCCTGGGAGCCTTGGCTACCTGAGGTGATAGTGTGTGTCTGGTATTTCAGTCAGGCAGGCTGAAACACCCAGACACTATAAGGTTTTTCTGCAGAACCAACCTGGAGGTTCTGTGTGTACACCAGTCTGCCATGGCAAAAGCTATCCATATATGAAGCCATTTTGCAGGACAGTTGGAAACAGAGATGCTGAGGTAAGTTGCAGGTTCCCCCTCTGAAACCACTGTCCCGGCTGTGGATTCTATGCTTTGCTGGACCACAGAGGTTCATGCTATTCATCAGGATCCTTGCACACCTTGCTTCCACCCAAGGCTACTGTTGTAACTTGACCTCAGCTTCAGCACGCCTTCTGCTTCCCTTCCCTGAGGATGTGCATGAGCTGGCTCCTACATCCCCTGCAGTTGCTCTGAAATAGTTAGGGGAAAACTGTAACTAGTGGCATAGAGGTTCATTGGGCTGCTTCTTCCCACCCTCCAGATAATGCCACTGAGACTGGTTGGGATGTTTTGGTGCATGGACAAACTTCTGCAGCAAGTGGCAATGAGGGGAGTGATGATGGAGGCCTCCTTTGTGATTTCAGGGCAGAGCAGGGTGTGTCTGTCCAACAGAGGCACCCTTGTGGCTGAGCCTGCTACAGGCCAGCTCTCTGGGTATGCACACCTGCAGGCGCATCCCAACAAGGGGAAGGACAGGATCCTTATGCTTTGCAGACCCTTACTGCTTGTGACTGAGGACACCCAGGATTGAAATGGAAGGACAGCACAGTTGTGCCATGTGGCACCCCAAGTTCATGCTACATTAGGACCTGGCCCTGCCTGGGGTCTCTACCTGCAGGCAGAGGTTTCCCTTGGTCGCTCTCAGCTCTGCTCTCAGCTCTCAGCTCTGCTCTGTCTCAGATGCGGCTGCCTGTGAGCAGGCCCCATCCAGGCCTGTGGCTCCATCAACGCCTCCTGCACTGGGGGTGCGTCTGCCTGGAGCCGGGCCTGCCCAGGGGAGCTGGTGTGGGACAAGCACACACAGCCAGGGGTTGTCTGCAGCCCCTGTTTGCTGTCGATCCTGACACGGTGCCTTCGCTTTTCTTCCCCTGCCACGGCTCCGTGTTGTGAAACACTGACTGCCTTACACCACTGAGACAGCCAGGCAGCAAGAGACAGCAAAGGCTTTTTGTCTGGTCATGCAGGGCTCAGGTTCCCCCTTGCTCACATACAGCATTATGAGCAGGGCAGGGATACAGTGTCAAAAGACAAAGATCTAGGGATGGGGCAAATACTAGGAAGAAATGGGATGGTCCCAGAGCAGAGAGAAGCAAAAAAGTTACAGAGAAGACAGTGAGGAACTGCTTCAGAGGAGCCTTCTGCTGAGCTCTGAAGCCTGATGCTCCATCAGCCAAGTCCTCAGCCAGTGCACAGATGTGGGCACTGAACTGCACAGGGACATCATGAGGTGGCTGTCACAGACCTGCACCCACAGCTAGGGACCTGCACCTCCCGAAAAATGCTCCTGCTGAGCTCCCTGAGACCCTCATGGCACACCTGGCCAGGGCTGGTCGGGGCAGCCACAGAGATTCACCCTGGAACAGGAGCAGGGCCTCAGGAGGGAGCAGCATCCCAGCCACAGTGCTGCTGGCAGTGGAGCCTGCCAGGGAATTACAGATTAATGTGGAACTGATCTGAGATGAAACACTTTGGATCAGGACCACAACCAAAAATATTTCAAGTTGGATCAAACTCATCCCAACAAATCTGTTTGTTTCCTGCTTTCCCAGCAGACAGTCAGTTTTAAAGGTCATAGAGCTGAGAAGTGTGGCTGGGCACAAGTGGATTTTCCTTTACAATGATAGAAAATTACAACGATAGAAAATTCCTGACCAGCTTTACCCTAAGGGCAAAGAAGGGGGTGATTCACCTCTCCCAATTTTAGGCCTCTTTGTGAGGAGCTGAGACTGGGAGCCCTGGAATGCAGAGAGTTTGGCATCTCTAGCCAGCACAGAGGTCCCCACTCCCCAGGGGACAAAGCCAGCAGGAGTGATGGCTGGTCTCCTGCATATTCCTGCATGCTGAGTGGAGGTTGGGACTCCTGAAAGCAGTCCTCCAAACTGCTGACTTTCAGGAAGTGGGAGCCTTTCCAAGCCTTGGGGACTGTGTTGACATGGCGTGAAGGTATGCAGACAGGTTTAGGCAGACAGTGACAAGAACAATCAGACTTACCCCTTTCGACAACTGCTTTTTTGATAACTGCCTGTATTGTTAGCCAGCATCAGCCAGTGACTCAGAGATGGAAATGTGCAGGGACAGGCTTTGTAACTGTCCCAGCTGCTGGGTCCTCATTCTCTCCCAAAAGCAGGGCCCTGATACTCTGATCCACACCCCTGTGGGCCAGGCTCTGGAGCAGCTGGTGACGGCAGAAGCAGCCTGAGGGCTGCTCCCCTTAGCGGATGTCTCGCTGCGGGCAGCCACATTGGAGGAGATGCTCGGAGCTGGAGGGCTGATGGCTCTCACCCGAGTGCAGGTCCATCTGATTGACCCCGAGGGCTCCCATCTCTGTGCTGTGAACTCACCTCAGCGGCTGGCTGATCCCCAAGGTGATCTCACCCACCAGGTTTTTCCACAGGTGGGATCGCCCCGCGAGGCTGCGCAGCCGTGGGAGCGCACAGCGAGGCGCTGGCTGCTGGCGCACGGCCAGCCGCGGCCCACGGTGCCGCTGCGCTCCCCGCACGGCCGGCCGCGGCCCGCAGTGCTGCTGCGCTTCCTGCAGCCCGCGCCCGGTTCCTGTGGGAGCCCGGCTCTCCCAGGCAGGTGTACTGAGGGAGCGGGCCCAGGACATCGGCTCGGCAGCCAGGGATGCTGCTGCTGGAGAAGCAGTGCAGAAGCCAGACGTGTGCAAGCAGCTGTGTGCACGTAGAGCTGTGTGCAGGAGCACACTGGGACACTCGGCCTATGTCCCTCATCTCTGCTGCTTTCCTGTGTCTAACTGATGCAGGCTGGCTTCTAAACTAAGAACTTGCCCTTCGAATTTGGCAATGTCGCTTTAATTCACAGAGCACTTTTAAGATGCTCAGATGTATTTGGCAACCCTGGTCTGTTTTTATTAGTAAAATGATAGCATATGATATCAAAAGGTCTGTTTTCATTGCTCTTGTTGAAAGAGATGCCAAATGCAAATCCATTTAGATAAGTGAACTGGATTTTTAAACTTCCTTTTGCTGTGCCTATTAAACAGGTGACAAGCCAGGGCCTTGGAGTTTCTCTCCTTTTCTGGTTTGGGAGCTGGGTGCTGGGTCAGGAGCAGCAACACAGCTCTGGTCCTGCCCACCGCCCAGTGCACACTCAACGCCACCTTGCCTGGAGCCAGCTGGGTGTGGAGGGGAACAGGCTATTCAGTTTGGGAGTGGATTGGCTGGAGTTTGCTGCTGTGGAGCCCCAGGAGGAGCCCCTGTGCCTTCACTGGGCTCTGCCGTGACACAGCCGCACCAGGAGCTGCCTGCAGACTCCCTGGCAGAGAGCTTGGCTGCCACGGTCTGCAGAATGCCCTCACTGGCACTGGGGCTGATATGTCCAGGGCCACAGCAGAGTCTGGGGCAGAGGAGAGCTGATCCCAAACCTCTGCAGCCCTGGGGACAGAGCTGGACAGAGCTGAGACCACTGAGTGTTACCTTTGGCAGGTCCCTCCCCATCCTGTTTCCCCCCTGAGACCCCAGTAGCTGCATTATCTGTAGAAGATACCTGTGTTCTGGTGCATGTATTTTTCCTCTCTGTCCCTGTGGCTGTTCATTGTGCACTGTGGAGGGTCTGGCATCTGGCTGTGCACCTGAGGCATCTCCGTGCCCTGCAGAGGGGAACAGTGCCCTTATAGGAGGGGTGTACGTGGTGGAGGTGCTGGCCAGGGTGCTCCAAGCTTGCTCTCCATGTTCACACTCTTGCTGATCTCCACACCTGAGCTGCCTCTTCCTGTCACAATTTTCTCTTCAGGAAAATGCAGAATTTATGTTCATGGACTGACCCTTGTTCTCCAAACAACTGCAATGCTGCCCTGGCCTGGGACACCTGTCCACATTCCTGACCAGTTCCTGCATTTCTTACCTTCACTTCATTCCCTCATAACATCCCAGAGGCCACTCTTCTAGAAGTTCTTCCAGAAACCTGGTGATCCCCACCACAAAACCCTGATGGATGCAATTGCCCAGCCTGGTGCCGTGGGAACAATACCCTGCAGGTCTGTAGGTGCAGCTCCTCGGGTGCTGTGCGTCTGTGCTAGTGCAAGCCCACAAGATGCAGAGCTTGTGCACCATTAGCAGCATTGAGTCATCATGATCATCCAGAACATTTATAGTTTTATTTCTAGCATCAAGACTTTTTTTTCCTCAAAGGATCTGAAATCCTGGGCATACTGCTGCTATGTCTGATCTGGGCCTTTTCAATTGGCACTAGGAAGGAGGGTGAAAGAACTCCATCTGACCTGGCCTGATGGAGCGTGAGGGTGTCCAAGGCCAAGATGGGCTCCAAGGATGTAGGGACGGCAGAAGGGGACGCAAGGGAGAGAGGGAGTAAACCTTTTTGGTGGCATGTGAAGTGTTGTCTGCTCTGTGCCTGCAGTGGCAGGCTGGGTACTGCTGAAGGACGTCAGGCTGCTTTACCTTGGGCCTGTCAGCAGGGATGTGCTGGTCCTCAGGGTCCTGAGGGAGCTGAGAGCTGCCCCTTTCCAACATGCTGTGCCCTTGCTGCCTGTCCTGCAGCCAGCCAGGTACATCCACCCAGTGCCTGGGTGCCTGGACAGCATCCCTAGCAGCAGCTGCCCTGGCTGGCACTTCCCACATGGAAGCACAGGCGGAGGGAAGGGATTCAAAGCCACCCAGTGAGTCAGTGGCTGAACTGGGAATAAAGCACAAGTCTTCTGCTCAAACCAATCACTCAGCCAGCTTCTCCAGGGAGGTTGGGTGCATTCAAGGGGGCTTTGCCTGCTTCAGCATTTTCCAAAGAATCAGGGCTACAGACATAACCCAGCAGATGCTCTGCTCCAAGCTGCACTTGCAAGACCGGTTGCTTAGAAAATGATAATAAGCTGAAGGCGTGAGGCAGCTGCTCCCTGGGGTGGAGCACAAGGATCTGCGCAGGGCAGAGGGTGGTGAGACTGGCTCCAGCCCTCATGCAGTCACAGGCAGGGTGAGGTGCCCAGACGTTCCAGTGCAGGGTCTAACTGAGCAGTCAGAGTAGCTTAATGATTTACTGCCCATTGTATGCCACCATCACTGTGTGTGCTTGGCCACGTGGCCTCTGGCAGGGCTGGCTGTGACACAAGGGGATGGCACAGCGCTCTCCAACCCAACAGACCTTCCTGCCTTCTGTGGCCGGAGTTGGGCACTTCAGCTTGCACCTCAGGGTGCTTCTCCTCCCCAGCACCCAGAGGTGGGATCAAGCATCTGCTAAGGCTGTCTCCTCCCCACCAGTGCATGGCAGCTCCGCTGTCCTCTTCCTTCTGCTCCACTACCTCACTGGGATTCAGCTTTTGGAGCAGCTTATCTCTGTTTCCAATGTGCAGGCCAAGCCAAGCTGTGCATGTTCCTTGTTTGTGAGTTGTTTCAGCCCCTCTCTGTGCCAGCCGTGGTGGGAGGTAGTGCTGGCAGCCAAGCCCACAACCACCACAGGGCTGGACCTTGCTGAAGCTCTGAGCTGTGCAGTGGCACAGCAAGCCCAGCCGAAGGTGGCTGTGGCGGCCAGAGGCATCAGCCCTGGAGGAAGGGCTGTTTGTTTACCCTGGGCTCTGGGCGTGCTTGCCCGAGTCTGTGGGGCATGGGCCAAGCCACAGTGTCTGGTGAGCGACTGAGAGAGGATGGAGTGTGCGAGGCGTGGGAGCTGTGGTTTCTGCAGGCAGAGGAGCTGGTGCACAGCTTTGGCAGTGTCTCGCAGAAGAAGTGGCCCCTGGGTTTGGAAAGAAGGGATGGGGAGAGTCCCAGCTCTCTGTGGTGCAGCTGGATGACCTGTTTGGGTTTTCAGTGGCTGCTCTGGAGGTTGATCTCATGTTTGCTCTCCATCCTACTTCAAACTGGTGGAGCAGTGGTGGGAGCCCAGAGGCTCTGGAGCTAGGAGATTCCCCACAGCTGCCACTCTTCTGGCTTGTCCCCAGCCCAGTAAGCCCCGCAGCTGCAGCTGTGTGGATGTCCTGCCTCCTCTACTATTCCAGAGCCCACACGGGATGGAGCAGCTGGCTGGTGATGCCATTCTGGCCCTAACTGTAACCCATCACCTCTCTGGGGCTGTCTGAAATAAGCTGGTCCATGCTCATTTGTCTCTTTCCCCAGAAAAAGCAAAGCACAGCCCGTTGCCTGAGGCTGCAGGGGTTACTGGGGTGGAGACTCCGGGGAGGTGCTGACACTGAACTGTTGGTCTCCCAGCTGGTCTGTACCTCCTCCTGGCCCGGTGCGGCTGTTGCCTGGACCATGATGAGGAGGGTGGATGGAGGAGATGCTGCAGCGCAAGGAGCTGTGGAGCTCTTAGAAGGGAACAGAGATCTGTCCTGATGTTGTCACTGTGCTGTAGGGACAGGAATGGACTCCTTCACCCTGCAGTAACCAGACCATAGTGCTAGCAGGGTCTGACTGTTGTCTGTGGCCAAGCACCCCAGCTGGCCCCCCCGCTCCCTCCAGCAGACATGGATGTGCTCAGTGCTTAGATGGGGAGATGTGGTGGAGCACAAGGACGAGCCGCCTGCTGCTTCTGTACCTAGGGAAAGCTGCTGGGATGGCTGTGGAGCCAGCACCCTTGGGGAGGTGAAGGGATGGATATCTGGTGTCCTCTTTTGCACCTCTTTAACAAGGCAATCCCCATGTGGGATCCTGTTTTCTCTGGGCTGCATCACTTCATTCTCTCCTGGCTGTTGGAAGCATAGGGGGTTGCTTACAGCCTTGCCAGGCTGGCAGTGAGCTGGGAGGGCTCCAGCTGGCATGCTATGGCTAGCCCCAGGCTCGGCCGCCCTCTGACACAGGAACCCCAGTGGGAAAATTATTCCCACCCAGGCAAACAGTCAGAAACCAGGGCCAGGCTCTGTTCCCTCACCCTGTGTGCCCAGTGTTGGGATATTGTTACTGTCACTGCTTGAATTCTGCCTTCTTTGGGAGCTGGGGCAGGGAAAGGGGGAGGCTGAAGACATCCCTGTCCTTTGTTGCGTGGTCTGCCGTGAGGCAAGGTGTCCCCAACCTGCCAGTGCAGCCCCCAGCCCCATGACCAAGTCCTGTCCATGCTCAAGAGCTGAAGTGAAGAACTGGAGAAGAGCAACCATGGAGCCCAGCTGGGCTGGGACATGCCCGAACACCTCTTGGTGTTGGGTCTGGCACCTCCTGCCAGAGGTGCTGCTGTGGTGGGATGGGATGCAGCAGCCTCCCAGGATGAATTATCACCCTGCAACTGCTGATGACAGCAAGAACGGCATGGTTACGCTTCCCTGACAATCTCTTTATACCAATTTCATGCCTCAGATCTACCCAAGATCTGCCCTTTTTCTGTGGGGAGAATAGCACGCGAGGGGCTCCTCCTCCACCCGCAGACCCTGGCCCACCGCCACCGCCTTCGGAGGCCGTGGCAAAGTCATGCCACACTTTAATTACATCAATTAATTCCTGAATACCAGCCTTACTATGGCATGGCAGGGCAGGGGGCCCGGGAGCAAGGAGCACAAATGGGCCGTTGTATTGTCCTCCCGTCTCATCGCCTGCCAGGTCCTGCTGGCCTGCCCCCATGCTCTGAAATGCTTCAGCATCCTCGTGGCCTGCCCCAGGCACTTGGCTCTAGCTCCCCTCCAAACTGGATGCCCAGGATCCTTTCTGAAGACTCCTTGTGCCAGAAGAGAAAGAGCTGGGAGCTGTGGAAATCAGGGAGGGTCAGCGGCCTGGGGGAACAGGCAGTGTTGTGCCCATGCCTGGGATCACACCAGGACTGCCATGGTCCATGGACAGGGGACATTTCCCAGGGTGTGAGGTTGTCTCTTGGCCATGTCCCCACGAGGATGCTCAGGACAGCCAGAGGTTACACTGACCCCACGGCTCCACGAGGTGTTGCTTCACCCCAGTTGATACTGGCTGCAATGCCAGTGGCTGGAGAGCTGTCAGCTCCCATAGGGCCACCCCGCTGCACTGTGGCTCAAGTGCCTGGGGAGTTCACATGTGAGCTGGCTCCCATGGCTGTACTCCCCGCTCCCAGATCCTGTCCCATGCTGAGTCTTGATTTTCCCAGGGGAGCAAAGCCCCTTTGATGCCCCCAGGCTGTGTGAGGCCTCCAGGAGGATGGCCAAGAAATCCATGCTCGTGCCTGGGAGATGTAGTCCTCAGCCTGCTGTGAGCAGCCTGGGGAACTCAGGGCATTTTGTCTCTCTGGGTCTTGTTTCTTCCTGTTGGAATGGTGGCATCATCCCAGCCCAGGGGCCCCTGACCTGGGGGGGTGTGTTAATGGGTGCCAGGCAAGGACCAGAGGCTTGATGAAGATGGGGGAAAAGGCCCCTGAATGGTTGTTTGAGCTCCTGGATGCAAACCCTGCAGCCACTGGAGCTGCTTTGCCATGGGGCTTGGGATGTGCCTCGCACAGCCAGCTGGGTGCCATCTGCCCTCTCCACCAGGAACCCCAGAGCCTGTATCCAGAAACACTCTAGAAAATACTGGATGGCCATTGCTATGCTCCTTTCTTGTTCAAAATTTGCTGTCAGAAGCATTCCTCTGATGGCTGCCCATCCCTGGGCCCTCATGCCTGCTCTAGGATAAGGCGTGCAGGGAGAACCCTCAGCCTCGTGTCACTTGGCACCCAGGAACTCAATTTACTCTCACCGCTTTTCCTTCTCCCTGGAGCTGAGGCCACACCTTGCCCGCGTGGCTCTTTTTCTCTGTTATTTTATCCCCAGGGGTTGGATGGTTTTCAGCAGCAAGCTGAGACCGTGCTGGGGCACGATGGGCAGAGCTGCCCACTGGATGCTAGTTCCTGGCCCCAAGCAGGGCAGGGTGGGCAGAGGTGCCCACTGGCTGCTGCTTTGGCTGCTCTGCCAAGGCATTGGCTGCTGGTGGCCCCACTCCCAGCAGGAGCATTTGGAGGAGGCAGTTCCATTCAGCCCATTGTCATACAATCTGCAGGAGCATTTTTGGGAGGGTTTTTACTCATCTGCCAGCATTTCCCAGCCATGGGTCCTCCCACCCCCCCGGGGGCTCAGCCTGGTGTTACCCCCCCACCAGCCCTGTGGTGCTGCTGTGCTCATGTGCCTGCCCTGCTCGAAGAGCAAGATGGCAAATGATTAACGGGTGTGGGAAAGTCAAATGGTCTTTGCGTGGATTGCATGCAGCTGGAACAGAGAAGAGGGAGAGAAAGAAAGGAAAAGGGAGAGGGAAAAGAAAAGGAAAAAGGAAAAAAAGGAAAGGGGAAGGGGAAAGAAAAGAAGAAAAAGGGAAAGAAAAAGGTAAGAAAAGGAAAAATAAAGCATAATAATAATTAAAATAAGAAGAAGGGGAAAAAAAGAAAAAGAGAAAGAAAAAACACAAGGGAAAGAAAAGAAGGACAAAAAAAGAAAAAAAAGGAAAAATGCAGCAGTGATCAAAGTACCAGAGGAAACACCCCTGGCTTGTGTGGTGCTTTTGGCTGGGAGCACTTCCCAATGGGAAGATGTGTTGCAGGGCTGTCGGGAGGAGAAAGCCAGGCTACACTCCTGCCTTTACATCCAGGCTTCTGCATAGATGAAGACTTTCCGATCAAATGGTCAGAGGGTGGAGCAGCTCTCCTGTGGGGAAAAGATGAGAGGTTTGGTGTTCAGCCTGGAGAACAGAAGGCTCTGGAGAGACCTTAGAGTCCCTTCCAGTGCTTAAAGGAGACTTGCAAGAAAGATGGGACAAATCTTGTAGCAGAGTCTGTAGTGATGGGACAAGGCAATGTGGGAAGATTTAGATTAGATGTTAGGAAATATTTTCTTAAAATGACAGTGGTGAGGCCCTGGCACAGGTTTCCTAGAGAAGCTGTGGCTGCCCCATCCCTGGAAGTGTCCAAGGCCAGGTTGGACAGGGCTTGGAGCAATGTGGGATAGTGGAAGGTGTCCTGGCTCATTGAAGAATTTTGGACTGGTTGACCTTTCAAGGTCCCTTCCCACCCAAACAAGTCTGTGACTCTATGATTCTACTTTCCTATGGGGAGGTGGTGGGGTGCTGCTGTTTGGGGGAGGACAGTGGTGCCATCTCTGTGCCTGGGGTACAGAGGGGCTTCAGCCTCTCTCGTGGATTCCCAGCACAGCTTCCCACAGAGTGCTGCCTGCGACCGGAGCAATGCTGGGCACCACGTGGCCCAGAGAGGCACTGCAGAGCCAGCCCTGCTGGCACCATAGCGGGCCACCCAGCACGCTGGGCATGTGACCTGCTCTCCACCAGCTACCTGGACTCCCCCAGACACAAAGGTGGTGCTCTGGAGGTGGAGAGAGGGATCCCCAAGCTGCCCTCCTGGGGCGATGGAAGCTGCCTGCAGAGGGGCAGTGTGTGAGCT
>VZTH01002675.1:0-87397 GCA_013397815.1 Aleadryas rufinucha
GCTGTATTCTGACTCTGTCAGTTTTTTTTTTTTCCTTGTACTAGTGCATTTATTTCATTTTTCCTATTAAATTGTATTTCTGACTTGGAGTCTCTCACTGGTTTGCTTTTCAAACCTTCACATGCTGTTACACCAGAGATACTCCAAAGTTCATTATTGAGTACTAGAGAATCTAAAAGTTTATCTCAAAGTCACAGATGCCCAGGCAGACCTTAAGCAGTGTTGTAAAAGCTAGTAGGAAAGCAGAGTTACAGAACTGACAGTCCTCCTTCTCCAAATAGCTAATTAAAGCACACACACACTACAAAGGCAAAGAATCACCCAAAACAGACCTACCCAAAGCAGATCCATCAAGATACATCTTAAGACATTCATATTCTTGGACTCAGTTTCCCACAGAGCAACTTCTTTGCTTTAAATATCATATACTTATTTTATTCATATAACTAAACCAAATCAGTAGTACAGCTTTTATCATCTCACTAGATTCTTGTTCCTTTAAATATTTGTAATGTCATGACTCTCCTTTCAGATTACACTTCTTACACGTGACTACAGCGTGCTGCCTGAAGGCCAAGGGCAGTGTCTGTCTCTGGGGACTGCAATGCAATGGCAGTGTTCCACACCTTCCTGGCTCCCATGGCATGACAGTGTGATGGCTAAGAGCTTGGCACTGGCTGCTTCTGCTGATTGACCTCATCTTCAGCCTGGCCCCAAAACCACCACTGAAAAACCTTTTCCACATGCAGTCTTGCCAGCAGTGGCACTGTGCCAGAAGATGTGTACGTTGTCCTCTAAAGAGTAAGGAATCCGTGAGGTAGGGTACAATCTGAAAAACATTTAATCCCTTCTCCTACAAAAAGAACACTTCTTTCAACAAACTTAACCAGTCCTAGCAAAAAATTTTTCTGTGCTCTGTGGGCATGACAGGAATCCATGCACAGCTGTGAAAAACTGAAATGTGGAACTTACTGGAAGCCAGATGTAGCTGGTTAAATAAACATGACAACTCTTCAGTTGTGATGTGGGAAACAGCTTTAGATGTTATTTCTACAATGACCAAACTGGAAAAGAATACTGATATTCACAGCATCAGCAGCTGAAAGCATAATTAAGCTCTGGAGCATGTATAATCTTCAGATTATAAATGAAAAAAAAAATATATACATTACCAAACACTATTGCCCTCCAGACTAGATATATTATGCAATTTTTTGCTCTTTAAAAAAAAAAAAAAAAAAAAAAAAAAAAAGAAATTTATAATTAGGGAAGGAATCCAATGGGAAAAGGTACAATCACTAACATTGCTCTCTTAATGCATATGGATCATACTGGTCCTGTAGTGGAATTTCCTTTAAAACCTGGACAGACTATAGCCAGACACCAGCAATATATGACAAAACTCATACATATGTTTAAGTATAAACTTGCTTGGGTTTTTTTTGAAATGCCTTTAAATGAAGCACCTAATTATTAGTAATATAATCAATCTTAAAATAACTACATAGAGGGAAAATTTTATCTTATTTTAGGACAATCAAGAAATCCTCCCTAAACACAGAGAAAAAAACCCCAAACCCATGTGCTTTAAGAAGCAATTAATCATTTGTTTTAAAATGTCATTTTTAAGCTGTTCAGCATCTACTGAAGTTTACAAGACTTAGTTTAGCAAATCATAGTAAAAAAGTGTTATTAGTTTTCATGGCTTTGAAAGCAGCTTTAGTAACAAAAAGCAACCAAATTTTCTCCAAACATCTTTCCATAATCTACAGTTCTTGTATTTTAATATATGTGAGCAAAACTCTGAGCTGAAGCAGAGATTTATTGATGTGGAAGGTTAAACTATTAATCCTACGATGAACAGGAGGAAAAGGACAGGGAACTGAGGACTGGAGAGCAGCCCCTTGTGTACATCCCTCTTGAAGAGAACAGTCTTGCACAGAGATGCCTCACTAGGGGATGGTAACCCCTAAAGACTCCCAGCTCACAACTCCTGACCTACTGCACCCCAGGCTATACACCATGAACTCCTCCAATTCCATCCTCACTAACTGATCCATCACACTCAGCGCCTAATCCAGCACCTCACAGCTCCTGCTGCCACCCTCGTGGAATGCTGGGGTGAGCAAGGCCCCCCAGTCTAAAAGTACACAAGCAGAAACTTCTCCTGGTTTCTGATTTTAATTATGCGAATACCTAGTATTTCCTTGGACAATCAAAAAAAGCAAGATATATTAAAAAAAAAAAAAAGGGCAGAATCACAGCAGTCCCAGAAAAGGCTAGCACATACTTTAGGAAAAAGAAACATAAGGAGCCACCTCCCAATGCATTTTAGCTCAAGGAAGCCTCCTGCTGAGTACATGCCTGGGACAAATATACACCAGTGCCCTGTTCCCAAAGGGATGGAATACATAAAAATAAATTCTTGGGCTTTTTTTTTAGATCCAGATGTACAGACTCTCTACAATCTTGCTCATGCATTTAAAGCTTCTGGACTATGGAAAAGACCTGTCAGGAGTCATGTTCTAGTGATCAGGACTAGCTTCCAAGCAAGCAAAGAGGGCCTGGATTAAAAATCATACAAAAAACTGTGCTACATCTATTTCTGTTCTAAAGGTGGGGAAAAGCATATATGAATGCTGTTTATCATTGCCCAAAGCCTTATATTAAACAGATGCTGGTGCTCACTGAATGCAGCTAAGGGCTTAAAAGACTCAGATTTCAGTCCTTGTTTTGAAATATGAGATTAGACAACACAACATGATATAAATATGTTTAACAAGGGACATTTGTGCTAGTGTATTGTGCTAGAAGCCAAGAAAACAGGGACAATGTAGAGTTCCTGACAGAAATAAATAATTTCAAGCCATAAAACACAGTATAAAACCAGCAACTTAAATGGGTGCTGAGGAGTTATAAGGAAAAAAAGAAGTGTATTGAGGCAGTAAGCTACTCATGCAAACATGAGATTGCAATGAGGTAGGAAGAGCTATATACATTCAGGGAAAAAAAAGCCAAAAACAACTTAACCTGAGAGCACTCAGGTTTGGGTCAAACAATATATTTTCATATCATCTGCAGTTTTATTCCGGTAACAAATGTTCTGAGATTGTGTGAAGAGACAACTAAGGATGGGTTTGGATCCATACATTCACTCTCCTCCCACACACGAAGTACATGAATCCATGCTGATGTATATGTGTCTCCAAGTCCAAGTTGCACCATACAATGTGGCCAGAAGGCAAAAGTTTGGGTGTTCAGCTCTTGCAGACTGCAATCCAGACTGCTTTTCACTCAACTCCTTAGTCTCCCTAGGAAGGCAGGCTTGCCCTGTGCCTGCCAGCACATGCAATCAGAAGCCAAAGAACAGCAATATCTGCTAGGGATGTACCATATTCCCCTTTCCACCTCTTCTCAAAACACCCAAACATCAACTCTCAAGTGCTGCATACAACAGACAGGAGTGAAACATCAGTTGTCTCTGAAGCTACTAATCCACACAAAATTCTTCAGGGCAGGAGCCCTATTTTGCTCTCTATTTGTACAGTGTTTACTACAATGACATCTGTTTCATGGCTGGGCTAGCTCCATTATTAAAAAACACAAGAAGTACATTGCTGTAGCAGAAGGATTTAACTGCATACTATAATGCTGCTATGGATGAAATACAAAGAAGCATCAGCTCAATGCTGCTGAATACAGCACCTGAAGCAGTGGCAAATGCCTCTTAAAGTTACTGGGGTCTGAAATTCACAGTCAGTCTCAAGAATCCATTAAGTCACCAATACATCAAAGTCTTCAGTACCTCACTTCAAACTACTTGAAAACTCACCCACCTTGTAAGAGCCAGCAGGTTTATTTTTTATATCCTATGATTGTAATGCCTTTATCACTGCAGTTATTAAAGTATTTCTTTCATTTCAGTGATGAATTACGCTAAAACAGAGCAAAGACATTTCTTTTTTTTACAATCTCTCAGCAGTTGCTCCTCTGAAATCTTGTGCAAATAAGACGATCTAGGCAATAAATATTTAATCTTTCTACTATCAGCAAGCTACAAAATAATATTTAGTGCACTACTTACTAGAAGGTAAAACAACTTACGTTCCCACACCATTCATCTGTCCAGCACATTAAATAGTCTAATAGGATGCATGATGTGTCCTTTAAAACACGTTAATGAAGGGAGAGCTTTGAACTTGACAAACAACTCCCTTTGCTTTACTTTTCTTACAAGACACTGTTATAATCTAAACACCACCTCTAATGGAAACGGAAAAAACATATTCATGATGCTGCTTTCATAAAAGGATGCAAAAGCAGATAATGTAACTAGAACGGTTTTCTTTTTCCTTACTTAATGATGAGATTATTTAACTATAGCTCTTTGCTTGAAGATTTGAAGAAGTAAACCCTGGGTAGCTCATGTGCATAGAAACAACATTATTTCTAATCCAGCAGACTGCTGCCAGAGCAAGTTGGTCTACATGGTTGTCCCTCTTACTCCAGATCTAGCAAAGATGTTGTTACAAGATGTCTCAAATGACTAATCCAATAAAAGAATGCAACTGGCCTGGGGAGAGAGATGATGGCTTAGCTTTATCAATGGCTTAGCTATGTGATCCAGGTCAGCCCTGGGTTACACAATCATTAGCTCCAAGACACGGGAAGTTGCAGAAGTATTTCACGAGTGTCCTGGTTTCAGCTAGGGTAGAGCTAATTTCTTCTCAGTAGCTGTTACAGTGTTGTGTTTTGGATTCAGAATGAGAATGGTGTTGATAATACACTGATATTTGGGGTTTTGCTAAGCAGTGTTTATTCCAACTCAAGGACTTTTTTTTCCACTGTCCTCCTCACTGGCAGGGCATGAGATGACGTACACAAAAGAAACTGGAAGGGAGCATAGTTGGGGCAGGTGACTGGAAGTGACCAAAGGAATATTCCACACCACAGAAGTCATGCCCAGGATGTAAACTGGGGGGAGTTACCCAGAAGCACGGCAGATCTGGGTTCGGGAAGCGGGGTCTGGCATCGGTCAGTGGGTGGTGAGCAACTGCATTGTGCATCGCCTGTCTGTTTCCTTTTTATTATCATTTTTATTATTTACCATTATTATTGCATTTTACTTTATCAATCAATTATTAAACTGTTCTTATCTCAACACACAAGTTTTACTTCAAGTCTTCTCCCCATTCCACTGGGGTTGGGGTGGGGGGAGAGAGAAGAAGAGAGGAAAGGGTTGAGCGAGTGGCTGCATGGTGCCTAATTTCCAACTGTGCTTAAACTATGACAATGAGGTAACCACATAGTGTGAAATCCTACTCCGAAAAAAGCTCTCAAACTTCTCCCTCTCAATTGAAATAGTTTGTAACCAGAGATTTTGCTACACTGACAGATTATTCTCTTAAGAATGCTCTGAGCACCGATTAACAAAAGAAGCCTACACTGAGATTCTGCAAATTCTTTACATTTTCTGGCCAAGATTTGTAATGGAAAGCAGCATAATAGGAATTTGCCTGAAATTAAAACCAGAAGACTTTTTTAGTACAGACTGAACTAAAAGGAATGTCACAGGGAAAAATACCATTACACTTATTAATACTGGAGTGAGTTGCTTTTTTAAAATCTAGTTTTACAGGTTTACAGCAAAAAAAAAGCAAGTGATTTTCAAAACCGAAGGCAAAATTCTGCTACTTGCTTCTGGTAAGTGCCAACACAACAGTTTTCAAACCCAGTCTTTGGGTTTAAAAGATGATATTCTTCTCCTTAAGGGCACAAAGCACTTTAACAACATTCCCTTTTCCATAATGAAATGTCAAAAGTATAAAACTCAAACACATCAAACTGCAATGACAGGGGTTTTTGTAGATACATGAAAATGGCTATAATGGTTTCAGAATCTGCAGCCTAACAATAGTTTAAGAAGTAAGCTTTGTTTTTTATTATTTTGTTGCCTATTGCTCAAAAAAAAGCTGACAATAACATAGTACTATCCTGTAAATTTAGGTTTATAAATTACAGTACTCTGCTGATACCTACATCAGCATTGACTGACTGCAGAGTTATTAAGATCAGACACAATTATTTGTTCTTTCAGTTACCCTGTTTCAAACCCTATTGAAAGCTGGCACTCAAAAACATATTCTTCAGTTCCAACTGAAGTCACTTTTTAATGTACACAACTCAAGAGATCACACACAAATAAAACAGTCTTTGGTAGAGATTTCAGAAAGGTAATTAGCTGTAACCTCATCTGATGGTCTTAAGTTATAAATTGATTTAATTAACACAAACCCAATTAATGGTGCTAGAATGCACAGTGTAAAATATCAGTTTTTCAAAACTACCAGGGTTACTGGCCACTGTACATGTCTAACTATTATTTTTTAAATTTTAAATAATATGATTATTAAGATCTGATTAGACTCATTGAGCATACATGTGCCGGTTAGTGTACACACATAGAGGAAGAGCATACAGAGTCGATTATTTATCCAAATCTACAAGGACTGTAATCATACCTGTGTATGTTCAGAGAGTCTAAAATGATCACACTATTGAAAACATATTTAAATTTCCATACTGTCAATGTGCATTGCAGTTCCACAGTACCCCAGAGGAATCTACAAGCTTTGGTGTGCAGCACCTCCAGCACAAATGTTTTTCTGGACCATGCTACACCACATGGCTATGTGAGCAGATGCCATACTTTGCCTTTGGAAGAGTCGATAACAGAAGGTGAGAGCAGCACGGTCAAATAAATGAAAGAAACATTACAGAATTACCATTTTAATGTATCTACTGTTTCCCATCATGACATTAACAAAATTTTAAAATACCCCAACAAAACATAATGCCACACAGGTAGCCACATAGAAAAAATGTGTAAAATGAGATGAATATCTTTCATTCAAATTTTGAATGCAGTGATGTTAAAACTGTTATCTTTTGATGTCTTGTACACTAGCAGTGTTTTAAGCAAACAAATGACCTTATTTTAGCCACTAAAGCATGTTTAAACTGTGCTCATGAATAGTTTTGACTTTACAAGTACCTACAGTGATGTCTGAAAGGAGGCCCACCAGGAATCATTTGACTGTAAAATCCAGCTAAACTATGTGTACAGCTTTTTGTTATCACAATTATAGCATTTTGCACCATAGCCTGAGAGGCAAACGCTAACTAATGCTGGGGTTGCCCAGTTCTAAGGCACTCTGTACTTTTTGGCACTCGCATGTACCATTTAAAAGAGTTTTTCTTTGGTATGGTTTCAGCTGGCAGTGCAGACTGGGGGGACAGAAAAGAGTGAAACATAAACTATGCTGGTCACCAGAAACAGTACATTTGCCCATCAGAAAGTTAGTCACGTTTTTCAGGACCACACTTGGAAATTTAAGCAATTGGAACTTGCAGAAGTACTAAGATGAAACATTTCAGTCAACTTTAGTACTTCTCATTAGTTTACATCTAACTGGGGCATCAAACAAGCTTTTAATACAGAACTCTGCTTTTTCAGAATTGGAGTTGGTCTATTATAGTTCAGTTGTCACTGAACACTAATTTTTCCCAAATAGGATGCTAGGAACAAGCATTTTATGTTAGAAAGATGTTACAGACTTTTAACAGCTTTTGTAAATGCTCTGTTCACAATGCTGACTTCAAAACAACAACCGTAAGAAATCATGCTGTGCATGGGTAATAGAAATCAATTTTCAGTAGAACTGGTTAAAAACAAATGAGCAGAAATGTCTCCTCCTCCTCCTCTCCAAAATGATATAAGCCCTATTACATTAAATGGTGACTTCTTTCAAACTTTTTGTAAGATTCATGGGATGTGGATGGACAAGGGAAGACAGGTAACATTGAGTATCAACATCTGTACACTATTACTGAGAGAAGTAAGTATAAATGCAAGTTCCACTGACTCTTACATCACTGCTTTATTGGGGCACAACGAAACACCTGCTTTTGGCTGTTGTTTTCTGTTAAGGCTAAAAGGAAAGCAAAGAACAAGCACAGCTTATGATGGTTGCTTGTCCATTATCATCTGCTCAGGTCCACTACCATCCTAAGATGAGCAAATAAAACATGTATAGACAGTTTAACGTAAATTCATAAGAAAAGAGTCAAGATGAAAATAAAATGCAGATGCTGGTTTACTTTATCCTAGTACCCTTTAATTGCCCTCTCTTAGCTATCTGAATGCTGCAGTTTTTCTGTAAGGACAAAAAGAAGTACAATTCCTGTTGCAGAAAAAAGTATTCAAGGTAAGCCTTCATTAACGTAACCAATTAAAATATGTTATATAATACAAAACTGAACATGTGAAAATTATAATAATATAATGCTATACTCATATTATTTAAAAGAAAAGTTTCTTTAGTATACTGCTAGTTAGCTAGCATAGCTATTCATGCATATAAAGATTCAAAATCACAAAAATTCTAAAAAAAATTAGAATAGTAAGTTGCTTTTTACCATGGGACGACAAAGCAATGTAAACTCCAAATCGCAGGATGAACCTGCTTTTCACATCATTAATGAATGAACTGCATGTAGGCATAAAAAGGGTAACTTAGTTCATTATGATTACAGAAGCTATCCACCCATGATGTGTACCTACTTAAAACAAAGGCTGAAAACATCACACTTCTTCCTGTTCTGCTACAATAACAACCCGAAGTCACTGGCAAGAACCGAACAGATTGTTTAAAAGTTGGTGGGTTGTTTTGTTTTGGTTTTTTTTCTCCCATTTTATTTAAGTCCTCATGGCCTTCATGAAAGATACAAACAAGACTGCACAGAAAGCATGTGCCATTTGTTTTCCCTAGTCTGCTGATGAGGCTCATGTTTGCGGGCTCAGCCAAATGTAATTTCCTATTTTTTTTAATTAAAATTTTCAAATTCTCTGCTATTTGAACTAGGCAACTTAAAATACATAAGGTGCCAGCTGGATAAGTTTGTACAGTCTGCACTTATTGACTTGGCATTTTAACTGTTCAAACAAAGTCTAACAATGAAGTCATGGAAAGATGCTGGAAAGGCTGAAACATGTCCTTGTTTCAAAGGTGACTTATAAACTAAAAAAATCAGTCAGCTTGTTTGTTTTTGATAATGTGCTAACAAAGAACTGGAAGAACTCTGGGAGCTTCTTTCTATTGTCACTCTACCAATTCTTGTCTTCTGTGTTTGGATGGAAGCCCTTTCAGCCAGACCCAGGAGCACTTAGAGCTGCAACCATTCCACTATCTACATTCTTTATATGTCTCTCAAAAGGCACTACTTTGTTTTTGAAATAGAATTACTTCCTCCTTCTACAATATAATTCTGAATCCTTCAACGTTCAATACACGGATCGCTACTCCTTAGTTGCTCTCAAGGCCTTCCCAGTAGACAAGGCTCTACTGCTTGTAGTGAGCACATAATATGCACCATTTTCTGTGATCTGACTAAAAACTTGGTGAAAATTTATATTTATTTAAATATGTACTGCCTGCAGTCAAACCTAGAGGTGGGAGCTCCAATCAAAACTTCTCCTGTTAGGACTAAGGGGGTAGACTGGACAGACTTTCTGGTGTGCAGTAATGCATGCAGTCTCTTCCATGGAAGGAACAGCTATAATCTTCCTCTGCTACCAGCAGGTTTTGAAAAAAACCCAAACCCACTGGTGTTTTATTAGCCATGAAATGTCTCTCTGTTACTGAAGGTGTATGATATCAGACTAGTTTCAAAAGGTCATAGAAAAAAAACCCATCAGGACAGCATGAATCTTGCTCCCCTAGAAAGCTACCGAGATTGTGGGGGAGTGGAAAAGAAAAAAACAATCATATATTATGAAGAGCCATGCATCTTTCAGACAGAGACAGGGCACAAAAGTCCTTTTATTTTCTCTTCCTGTTTAATTTTCTTTAAGTAAGGCTATCGCTCAATTTTAGTTGTTTACTCCTGTCCTCTGATTCCATGCCCTGTAAGGCAGTTGTAATTTTATACAGTTTCTAATGTGAAGATTCTTTCACATTTTAGCTCCATTTCCTTAAGGTTACCTTCAGATATTGGGAGACAATATTGAGTAATGCAGCAGGAAGCAGACAGTGTTACATCATCACTCTAACAGCTATAGGGAGGCTGACATGGCAGAAATACAAATCATCCTGGAGCTGTACATCCTTTCTCATCAAAGTTCTTACACGGGTGAAATGCTCATCTCTTTTTACTGCTGTAAGGGTCATCTGGCTAGGATTACATGCCTAGCTCTTACCCAGCAGCTACCTGAGTTTAAGCCCATGCAAAGTGTATGCATCTGAGGGACAGAGGAGGAAAAAACCCTAAAAGGTGGATAAAAGGAAAAACAGTGATGAAAAAAATCATGTCTGCACAACAAATTGAAGAGCTTAAGAAGTAAGCATGAGAGAAAAGCACTGCTTTTACACTGTGATATAAAATTTTAGGCGCCAATATTAACCAGTCTGATTAATTCATTAATACAAATACCACTCCTTCCCCCTGGGGGGAACATGGAGAAGGAAGCTGAAAATGTTAGAGAGTTCCAGGTTTCAGTGCTGTTTGAGTTTTCTGGTACTTTAAATTTTGATGCATTTCTGTCTGGATATATTTTTCACCTACAGTTTTGTAAGATATTCTAAAACACACCCAGTGCACTCTTTAAAGCCTATGTCTAGAATTAAGTTTGCTTCAGGTAAATAAGACCATTTGCCTTATTTTACGTTTCACAAACAGTGACCAGGAAACAAATAAGTCATTCAGGTATTTAAAAAAATAATTCTCTTCAATCCTGGCATGCAAAGGAAATGGAATTGCTTGTATCTTGGGAAACATTTAGAACCACTTTCTCAGATCTCTTTTATAAAAACCATAACCAGAAGTTTGTCAAACATTAACATCATAATGTTAAGAGAGAGAAGAAATCTGGAAAGCAGAGATGAAACAGCAAGTTAGTCAGTACTTCTTCCACTTTCACAAATCACAAGAGGCCAATTATAGTAATTCCTCAAACAAAACTTGAAAGAAAGAAATCCAAAATGCCCCAAACTTCTCTACTCTCACTAAGTAAATATGAAGACAAGAGAGCCAGACAAGAATGAGCTAGAATACTAGCATATGCTGTCTCCAATTCTCACAAGTGCATGAATTTTCTGAACCTGAACTTGCATGGGCCTGCAGTGAGCATTTGTGTTGAAGATTACTGAAGTAGGAAGATTGCATCAAGTTGAGTGAAGCTTTAGCAATTAATATGTAGAAATTATTTCACCAAGAATGCCTAGAGAATTTCCCCAAGCAGACCTTAAATGCCTGAAAGAGAAGGTATTATCCATTACAAATGGGAAGCTGCTTTTCTTCTCAGAATTAAAAAAACGGAACCAGTATTTCTTGAAAGATACACCAGTTCTGCAATAGAAAATTACAAAATGCAGCTGAGTTTTTTGAGCCTCTGGAAATTAATATCCCTCTTCTGCAAATGTTTTGCTGGAAGATAAAAAAACCTGTGTACAAGTGTATCTGTCTAAGATGTATCTTCCATTCCAAAAACTCACTTATATGCCCAAGACTATTTTCATGCAAGCACTTTAGAAGCATTTACCTACAAAGGGGTTGAGGGCTAGATTCATCACAGTATTGGGGCATTTAGAAGCTTGAGACACCACTCTGCCATCATCTGCCCTATCCAGGCACCAGTTTTCCCTAATAACTTAGTTTTCTGAAAAAAACCCTGTAGAACAAGTTCTTATAAGGGATGTATGCCTTGGTACTGCTAAGTTCTGTGCTAGCCTCAGTGGGACTCTCAAACCAAGCATTTCCAGATGGAAAAGTGACGTTTCCAACTTGGCACATTCTTTGCTGTAGGGTTCAATACAATGAATCATCAGACCTGGACTAGGTTGTATATGAAACCAGGAAAGGTCTCTCTCAAAGCATTGACCGGTTGATCCTCGACTGGGATGTGGTACAAAAATGTTCAAATACTTCCTTTGTCTCTCCTGTAGCAGGAACTTCAACTCTTCCTTTCCTGCAGAAAATTCCTTAAACACTAGGAACTCAAGAGGAAAGAAAAAGAATCTTGTAAAAGAGAAGAGAAAAAGGAATCCTGTAAAATCTCCTATTGAAGCTATTGCCATTTCATAAAATGTCAATTAACAATATTTATAAGATAATGAACAGTTTGAAAATACTTCCACAGTCTGTTGGTTCACATGTTTTACACAAATTACACAAATCACATCACATATGATGTCCTCAGCACAGAAGGCAGAAAGACCTGAATCCCAGAGCAATTAAAAGCACAACAGTTAACACATTTTCCTGGTAACATGCAGACAAAGCAACAGCAAGGCTTACATGGCTTTGGTTCATAATTCTAGGGAAAAAGACAAAGCCCACACAGAGGGAAACTTTTATCTCTGTGGCTCTTTTTGCAGAAGTTGCAGAAAGTTTTTAAACAAAACCTCAGACATGCAGAGTTCTCAGTCCATAGCACAAAATGCACTAAAATACCACGTTCAGCAGCTCTTCAGCTAACTGCGGTACAGAAAAGCATAACAGGACAAGGCAGTTAAAATTGCAGAATCACAGACTATGCTGAGTTGAAGAGACCCACAGGTATCACTGAGTTCAACTCCTAGCCCTACACAGGACATCCCAAGAGTCACACCATGTGCCTGAGAGCATTGTCCAAATGCTTCTTGAAATCTGTCAGGCTCGGTGCTGTGACCACTGCCCTCAAGAGCCTGTTCCAGTGCCCAAAAACCCTCTGGGTGAACAAACTTTCCCTAATATTCAGCCTAAAACTCCCCACACAACTTCAGGCCATTCCCTTGGGTCATGTCATCAGTCACACTTAGAAGAGATCAGGGTCTGCCCCTCCTCTTCCCCTCGCAAGGACGTTTTGACTGCAATGAGGTCTCCCCTCAGTCTGCTCTTCTCCAGGCTGAACAGAACAAGTCACCTCAGCTGTTCCTCACAAGGCTTCCCCTCCACACCCTTCAACATCCTCATGGCCCTCCTCTGGATGTTCTCTAGTAGTTTAATGTCTTATACTGTGGCACTCAAAACTGTCCCCAGCACTTGAGGTGAGGCCTGTGGTTTCCAGGGTTCTCCTTCTTGCCCTTCTTGAAAACTGGGAGAACGTTTGCCAGCTTCCAGTCAGCTGGGACCTCTCAGGATTTCCAAGACTGCTCAAAAATCATTGAGAGGAGTTTTGCAATGACATTACCCTGCTCTTTGAGGATTATTGGATGAATCCTATCAAGCCCGTTACACTTGCAGGGATCCAGCTTGAGCTGACAGGGTTGACTGGGAGTTGATCGTTCTCACACTCATGGTTCTCCAGCTCTATGCACAGATATGGGCATGTTTTGGGTACGGCTGCCTTTGTTTTTCCATCCTTCTCAGGTCGAGGGGAATATGATCTTGGGTTTTATCTGAAGCAAACAATGTATTTGCATTACGTAGCAAAAAAAGGAGCACTACTCCTAATTTCAGGGTTCATAATTTTAAAGGCATGGCCATTCAATCAATGTATCAGTTAGGCTGCTGCTTCTGCCACTTACAATGGCACTTAGGTGTCATTTTACTGCTTAATGAGGTTGTACACTAGAAAATAAAACCCCTGAAAAAAGACACATCAACTCTATTTTTCAGATGACTTCTTATCACCAACAGATATTTGTATAGTCTACAGAAAAAATATTATTCCTCAAAACTGGCAACCATCCCAGACAGTAAATTTAAAAGAAAGCCTTTATGTTGCAAGAACACAAAACAGTTTGTATTTTCATCTGAAGTTTACAAATTGGAATTGAAAAGCTGTACCTTTTTAAAAGTACCTCTTAAGAGCAATAAACCAGCAATATACTGTGTGCAAAACAAGACTCTCAGTTTTCCTCCAGTTTGCTGTCTTGTAGCAGAAACAACAACAAATACATAACTCACACAACTCTATTCCTGTCATGACCATGGACACTCAAGAGACCAACCTCTCATGCCCATGCCATATTCCTATGACTAGTATTTACCATGGATGATATTGTGAACACAGCGCTAGCCCAGAGGTGCTGGAGCATTAATAGCTGCATGCAGGAGAGCTGGACATTTCTCCAAGCTGCTCCAAGACAGTGCTCTAGCCCAAAATCAACTCTACATACTTTACACTCATGCACTGCTCTAGATATTTACATTAACCTTTCCCAGTTCAGCAAGGTAAACTTAACCAAATTCAAATAGAACTACAAAAGAAATAAGGATGGGCTCAGCCCATACCTTATTATTCCCAATCCTCTCTTCAAAGCCTCGTGTCCAAAAATACTTCAGTGAAGACCTCTATATAACCTTTAAGCTTGAGGATATATTATTTATATAGTATATACAGTCTGCTGGATTTTTCCATCTAATAAAAATATCTGTTCCTTTATTTTTTCCAGAAGCTTACAGATAAACCTATCAGATGACAACTCACTTTAATGTGCTCTGCTCCCAAACATGAGGCACTGCCAAGGCCACCCATCTCTCCAAATCTAAAATATTTGAAAGCTGTTATCAAAACAAAATACCACAGCAGCTAGCAAAGCAACTCCTCAAATGTTAGACTTCACACTTCCCTTTCCTGTTCAAAATAAAAGTAAGTTTCCACTCACAATTTTTGAGATTTGACAACAGAATGGAAATCTGACTTTGATGCATGCAATTTTTATGAAAAGCTTATTTTCTTAAATAACAACAAATTGTGCACTTCGTAGCAACTCTCTTCCCTCCGATGTTCCCAGCAATGCATACCTCTGGAAGCCTGTCTTTTTGCTGTGTTGAAAAAACTTTTCCAGCTCTTTTTTTACCAAACTTAATGTACTGTTCCAGATGCAAACCCCCTGGAAATGTCATGTAAGGACAAAAAGACTGATTCACCCTGGGTGACAATTCACTTTGGATGCAGAACACGACTTACTAATCTCCAAAATAATTTTCAACAAAGCTCATGCATTTTCTTGGGTAACTTATGGATACCCATTCCTGCTGAGCATACGTGATACTTCTTGGTCTCTTTTACAGCTCAAATCCCCACACCCTCCTGAACTTTGAGTTGAAAACTACAGGTAAGGAACATAACAGAAAAAAGAATGAATGGTGGACTTACCTACTTGTAATGGTAAAGAATGTATGACTATCAATAATTTAACAGCAGCATCTCCACATATACAGTAGTACAAACTTCTGTTTATCTGAATAAGTGTCATTAGTTACACAGCAGATTTTTTTTTCATTTTTGAGTTTCTTTCTTTCTAACAGATCACAAAGTACCTTACAACTAGCAATCTGAACCTGAAAGGCATGTTTTAGCTAGAAAAATGCTGAAAGGATAATAGGTGAGCAGCATCTATTCATGCTAATAAGGGCAAAGGTTGAACAACTCCAACTAAGAACACTGTAGCTGATACTTTTCTTTAAAAGACACCACAAGATGCTTGGCTGAACAAAGATGCCCCAGCAGCTTTAAACACCTCATCAGACTGATGCTGCAAAACACAGACCTTCACATGCACCTTGAACAGGGTGGTCAGTCAGAGGAGTGCCTGCATCTTCATATTACTTCATATTCATTACCTACTAGACAAAGATTTAAGATACCTAACATACCTCAGAGTAATAGATATTTCCATACCACTTGATTTCCAGGGTTTGTAAACAAGCCCATTAATCTTTAGCGCATCAGCAGTATAGCTAGATGTGGTTGCTTTCAGAGATATGCAGCCAAACACAGCAACCTCTGACTAGCAAAACTCCCAACTATGTCTAGGCCTTTGACACAGAACAAAAATTGTCACTGATGTGTTTTTTGTATTTCTAGCAAGGGTTTACCTGAGTAAACACAGAAGATTGAACTCAAGGCCAGCAGGAGAGACACAGCGCAAATTTAGCCCCTGGTTCCTGTACCTGCTGCGTATCACTGATACATAAAACTTAAATTGTTTCAGAAAACACATAAGGGTCTTACCTTTCTGCACATGGATGATGTCTGGAAAGTTGGCCAAATGCCCCTGATATAGCGCTAACAAATCCATCACAGGATCTAGGTCCTGCCGGGGTTGATCTGCAAAGAGGTCCCCGATGGCATCATAGGCTTCTGCAGTGAAGGCTATGGCTTGATTGAGGCCAGCTGAAAAGGCCTGCTGGTCCAGCTCAAATGCCTGACTGAGGCACTTGAAGGAGTGCCCCACCTTCTGGTATTCCTTCTTGAAACCAGTGACTTGTTTGCGGGCAAACTCGTTGGCTGTGTGATTAAGTTGCAGGGCACTCTCATCCATCTTCTTGGTGAAGGCTTTGAAGCCATCCACCTGGCTTTCCACCTCCTGCAAGTCCAGGCTGGCCCCAGGGCCTGTGGGGACACTAATGGTCAGAAAAAAGTTGGCACCCACCATCTCATCCTTCTCAGCTTTGCGCTTGCCCTGTTTCCAGGCCTTCTCGTCCGTGCTGGGACAGGTGAGGAAGTGCTGGAAGGCATCGCACTGAGCCAGCACAGGGTGGCTGCACATGTGGTCCATCCACCATGCCAAGCCTTTGCGACGTTTGGAGATGAAGTCCTCCTCAAAGCGGCCAGTGGCCTGTTTCTCTGGCAAGTGGGGCACGGAGATGACAGGGAACTTCTCAGCCAGGCGCCCGTAGAGCCAGTCAAAGTGCTTGTAGCGGCGGTGCACCTGCTGCCCGGTGTGGCTGGGCACCAGCTTGTAGGCGATGTAACTCTTCATGCCCTTGAATTTGGTCTGTTTGGTGGGGTCCTCGATGGAGCACTGGAAGGGGTAGGGGTTCTCTTGCCACTCGGGGCCCCTGGGGCCCAGCACCACGCACAGCTTGTCGCCGTCCTTCACGAAGCCCGACGCCTCACCCAGCACGAAGGCCTCTCCGCCGGACTTGACGAAGGTGGAGAAGCGATTGAGGTTGCGGCTCACGGTGGCCGAGCTCTTGGCGGCGGCGCCGCCGCCGCCGGGAGGGTGCGGGTGTCCCGGCGGGTGCCCCGCTCCGCGGGAGCCTAGGGACGGCTCGGAGCGGGTGGACAGGCGGTACCGGCCGGAGGCGCCGCCGCCCGCCGCCTCGTAGTCGGGGTAGGAGCTGCCCAGGGCGCCCGGCTCGTCGGCCACTGTGGAGCTGTCGTCCCAGTCATCGTCCCAGTCGTCATCGCTGCCCTGGCTGGGCTGGTAGGAGCCGCCGTAGGGCGGGAAGGGATACCCGGCGGGGGGCGGCGGGAAGGGCTCGGGCGGGGGCTGTTGCGCCGCCGGCTTGAAGGCGGCGGGGGGCGGCAGCGGCTCGAAGCCGCCGACGGGGACGTTCGCGTAGCGGGCGGGCGGCGGCGGCNCCCCCCTACGCCCCCTGCCGGCCGCGGGGCCGGGGGGGCCTGGCCGAGCGCACCCCGCGGTCCCTGCGACCCCCGGGCCCGGTGTCTCCTGGCTGCGCCGGGCCTCCGCCGCTCGAACGCCGCCGGCACCTCCCGACCCCACGAAGGCGTGTCAGTGCTTCCCCGCGTCCGGCCGGGAAGCTTCCCGAGCCCCCAGGTCTCCTCCCCGCGCTGCGGTGCCGCCACCGCGGGAGCTGCGCCACGCAGGTGCTGGGCGGCCGCGTTGGTGCTGCTGGTGCTCCGCCGGCTGCCTGCTGCGTTCCGAGAAAAAGAATGTCACGGTGCATTTTGCTCGTGGATAACGTGTATTTTAGGCTTCGCGAAAAATGTGGTTATGCCACTAATGTTGGTTTTCTGTGGAACAGCCTCAGACCCGTCGAGGTGCTTTTGTCCCTGCGTGGTTATTTCCTCACCTGTTGCACCTGGTCCTCTGTTGAATCCCGTCCCGTTAATCATCTTTGAGCTTTCTTTGGATCCCTAGGTACAAGTTTCTCTCAAAATTTCTACCTGCTCACGAGCAATTGAAAGAAGTTAATAGAGGAGGTGTTTAAGTTCTGTGGTCCCCAGTTCTTCATGTTTTCCCATTAGCATCCAGATGGATACACAGTCTGTCTTATATCTCTGCCATAGTTTAGGGAGTATGTTGCTTCTCATGGATCTTTATGTCAAATAATTTGTCTTCGTCTGGGAGTAATTCACTGGAATGCTACAAGACCCACTGCTTCCTTTCAATGCTGGTTTTAGTGTTTGATACCTGGGGTTTACTTTTTACACTTTTTTCTTTGGACCCTCATTTTCTCCAAAATTAGTGCACATATTATCACAGTACTTTTCTGTTCTGTTGCTCAGTTTGTCTACTCAACTTTTTTTTTTTTAAATATGACAGCTCACCCTAGTCCAGCATGTTAGCTCCAAATTCCTTTTATGCTTAAATCTGAAAGTCTCTTTTAATTAGTCAGTACAGTGCTCAGAGAAACACACAATTCACCACACAACCAGCTCCTCAGTGGCCAACCGTTTGGAACCCATTTGTGTTGCAGCAAGTTTACAGAGAGCAATTCTGAGTATCTACATCAGTGCTAAGGTGAGAAGCATCAGTTGTCTCCTGAGAGAGAGCTGGCAGCTGGTAGAACACCCTGACCTGTCCTGGTCATGATCACTCACCCCCAACCCACAGGGCCTGCAGAGATCCTCAAGCTCTGCATCAGCATCTGTTAGTACTCTTAGAATCACCAAAGCTCTTTTTCCATCAGTCAGAGTTCTGCCCCTGCTACTGGCACATTGTCAGTTTCTGCCTTTCACACAGGTCCCGTTCTCTTCTGGAAAATACAGAGATTGCCGTGGCAGCTGGCCCACAGCCCACCATGCTGCCCTCCACCCACATGGCCAACTTAGAGTAAGGACTGAAACCCCAGCAGGAGGTAGATGTGGATCAGTTTGACCTTGGTCTTGGGTTTCATCTCAAATTCTGACTGCTACACATCAAGATAAGTGATTGGGATTTTGTATTCCTTCCAAAGTTGCTGCTAACATTGATCTGGGCAGTCTTGTGCATTCATGTGAATCCTCACAGGTTAAACTACAGAAGAATAGTCCTTGATCTGCCTTCTCTGTACTACTTACTGCATTGTATATATTTGACTGCACCTGATCCAACTCCTTTCCCAATCTTTTCAGTCCTATTCATCTAAATTTCAATGTCTTTAATGATTAATGTTGTTTTCTCTGAATAAAGAAAGTTCTTTTTTGTCACATGAAGTGAACAGTACTAGACGTGATGGTGACCTACTTAATTTGTTTTAAATAGATATTTAATATTTGCTCTCATTGGACAATCTAGAGTAACACACGGGTGCCTTGCGCAGCTGCAGAGCTGGTTCAGGAATGGGGTTTTGCTGCTCCAAGTAGTCATGCTGACAGTGCCTGTCAGGCTGTGGCTGTCACAGCCAGGGCAGGACAAAGGGACAACTTTGAGCTGGGCATCTGTGTTACGTACTTGGTGGTGGAGGAGGCAGCTGTCCTACTTCCCCCCGCTCCCCTCAGTGCATTTGGCCTAATTTTTCTCTAGTAAGTACTGGTTTGATGTTTGCATCTCAAATGAACAGAAGCAAAGATGTCAAGTCCAACAGGGACAAAAACTGCTATCAGGAGAATTTGAAGGTGTAAGATCTACAAAGCTAATGAGAACAATATTTCTTTATTACACAAGTGTAATTTTTTAAGTAGTTATTATCTAAGATCTTTCAGTTTTATCTGAAGACTTTAACAAAAATTAAGTTATGTGAAATTGGGTCATGGTTTTTCCAGCACTAATGTTTTCAATAAAGCAAAAATATGAAAGGAAAATGTGTGCTATGTTATTTCCCTAGTGATCAAAACTGCAAAGAGAATTTGGAACAATAAAAAGGTTGCAAATGACGATTTCCATCCTTTCTTACCAGTGAGCCAACTCTGGTTATCACAGTGCTCAGGCACTCTGTTGTGGATATTATAAATAACATTTTAAAACCATCAACTATTATTTTCAAGAAAACCAACCTGCAAAGTTAGAAGCCGCTCTAACAAACATTTTTGAAGTGTTTGAAAAAAACAGCTTCCAAAGTCCTCAATAACCACCTACATGCCAAGCAGAAGAGTTGGATTTATTGAGCTTGGTTTCTTTCTGTTTGGATTAGGAGAGACAAGGGTTTCAAAGCAAGAATGGCACATCGTGACTTAGAGCATTTTAGCTGCACAAAGCATGTATCTCCATGCTTTGCTTGGTCAGGAATTTCTACCATCTTCATTGGGAATTGAATTTTCAGAGGCAAAGTGAATGTTATTATAAAGACTAATAACCTGTAATTCAGTGAAAATGTCTATTATTTACTGTGTTCCTAGGGACCTGTAATTTGAGGGAGTAAAGCTGAAAGCCATACTAAAACCAAATGGCTACCAAAGACTATATATGGGTTATCTCACTGTATGTGAGTTAGTTGTCTCAAGACTCCTGACAATATGTGCTGAAAGAGGTGTTTGAAAGCAGTATGATTTTTTGCTGATCTGGTGCAAAAACTTAAATTTAAAAAATTTGGAAACATTTAAACATTTTTGGAAAAATGTATAGGTTTAGTCTATCCTGAATTAAGAAAAAGTGGATGAGTAGAGGCTCTGAACTCAAAAATAATGGAAGCTTGTATTGCCCTGTATAACTTTCCCTTGAAGGTGTCAAATCTTTCCATCTTTATTTTGTTACTGTTCCTGTATGCTATTACTTTACTGTTTTACTAAGAAAAGCAAAGTGATTTTCCATGAGAGAAGATGAAACTTTGGTGGCACTAAGCCTCTCCTTTATGATGATATCCTTTTGTGGACCCTGGAAAAACCGTGTGTCTGGACATTGAACAACGCTTTAATGGAAAGTACACTGAATAGTGCTTTGAAATGGCTACAGATTGCAAGGACATGGCTACAAATAGGTCGATTTTCATCAATATAATTTCTAAGAGCAAATTTGGTGAAATGCTTGCACAGTATGTGACTTTTTGGGGATTTTGCTATTTGTGGTGTATCTGTAGCTGGTGGTACTACCTCATCAAAACTAGAGCTGACTGTAATTTTTTAAAACCATACAGATTAATAATACATTTCACTTAATAGGGGAATAGACTGTTTTTCTTCCACTTCTATGTCATCTCTAGCAGGAAAGTCACAGTTCGGGTGCCTGGCAGGGCTGCCACTAGAGGGCACGAAATGATTTTAAACACTGATTTTAAACACAAAGTTATTTAAACATTTCACTTGCTGAAAGTAAAAAGCTAAAGGCAAGTAAATACTTAAACTATAAAAGCATTAACTATAAAAGCATTAAATAAAATGCAATCAATTTGACAAATATATTATTCTAGTGGTATTTTTTTCAATTTCTGAAAGATGGAATATGATTTTATTTGAAATGTTTTATAAAATCGTACTTGAAAACATAAAACAGAGAGAAATGAAGACACTTTATAGTGTGCTATAAACTGAAATTTAGGAAAAGATATGCTAAGATATAGAAGAAAACACAGTATTTTTCAATCACAAGCATGAATTAAACAAAAATTGCATTTTTTTTTCAAACTAGGTTGTGTAAAATTAGAGATAACTGATCAGAAACACTGAGGGTTTTGCTTGGCCTTTGCAATATGTATTAACTATCTCAGCCCCAGTCTGTGTAATAGGTGGCTGTTACTCAGTTATTCTCCACTCTCCATTTAATATTGCTTGGAATGCATATCTGTCTCCATTTCCTGTCTGAAGGGATAATGTTTCAAACCATCTAAGGATGCTGTCAGGATAAATCCATTATGTATGCAGTTCCTTTGTGCTGTGGCAGGGGATTTGTGCTAGGTAGACATTCTGACGGTGCTGAGTCTTTCCTGGTTATGGACAAATGGGCACGTGCCAGCTGCCAGTCCCTTGGCATGCACACAGGCAGAATTTACCTGCTGAATAAAGACTGAGACAGCAAAAGAGGGTGAATGAGCCTGCTGTACTTTGTCCTGAGCTACATAAGTCCTTGAGGGATAATCTCAGTCTTGTGTATTTCAATCCAATACCTTTAGTGATAACAAATACCTGATAAAAAGCAAGAAGACTGTGAGCTAAGTGGGTAGGTGATGTTGAGGCCAGCATTATACCCATGTACTATATAAATGTGGCATGAAAGTAAAGTTATCCCAGCAATAAAACCATTGTATAGGATGAATAAATCATGGTGTAGTGAGAATGAAGAATTGAGCATTCATTCATTTCCTGCATGCATGTGTCTCTGTCCTCACCCCAGGATGGAGAAAGAGCAGAGAGGACCTCCTTAGCAGGCTCTATGCCTGAGTTAATGCTGGGGTTTATCAAGGGAAAATAAATCCTGATGGGTTCTCGAAATCCACAGGACTTGGGCTGAAGTTGCTCTAGTCAATCCTGAAGTTGCTGTGGTTGGTGCAGAGAGGTGCCTGGCAGAGGCTGGTTGCACAGTGAAGGATTAGTCACTGGCAGCTCCTCAGTTATACCTGCCAATGGATCAGGATGGGTGAGCCTTGACACAACTTTATGAATTTTTACTGTCCGTTGTTGAATTTTATGAGAGTGACTTCTCAGTCTCAGCCTGGAAAGTGGGACAAGTGCTCACTAACTTAGGCAGCAGACCAGTTTTGGTGGCATTTTGACCATCAAAGTATCTTTCGTTTTCTCAGAGCTTGTGTTTAAGCTGATACAGTGCATTCTGCTATCAGGAGGCAGTGGCATTTACTATTTCACTGTACTATTTCAGTGGCATTTACAATTTCACCCAAAAGTTAATTAATATTAACTTTTGGATGAAATTGCTGTTTTATCTTCAAGAAGAAAAATTTGTTCATGTTGTTGCTTGAAGACATGGACTACTCAAAGGGTAGCCAAGGAGTTACTAATTTTGTCTGTCAGCTCAAGAAATGGAGAGTTCTGAGAAGTTCAGTGGCTGAAAATGACACTATGTTACTCTGTTTTGGCTTCTGTGTTTTGCTGGTCTTTTGGAGAACATAGAGGCCTGCAAAGACTGAGGTGTGAAGAAGGCTCTTGCTGTGCTTGCTTTGGGCCATGTATTTGCAAGAAGGTGAATGGCATGAATTCCCTATCGCAGGTGGTGCAGCCTGGTGCTTCTTTGTTTTGAACATTTGTTTTAGGAGGGAGTTCAATGCAGAGATACTGGGCATCCCATACCATTAGTAAAATTTTAAGAGATTATAATTTCCTAAGAGGAGCAGTGTCAGAACCTGGCTGTGGTTGTTCTGTATGCATTTAGAATGTTTGTTAGCTACCCATAAACACAGAACTGTGCTCATATAAGCAGAATTATCCAAATTTAAAATACATTGTTATAAAAGGGCACGTGAAAGTAGAAATGGGAAAAATAAGAAGTTGGTAGCAATCAATACCAATTGATATGAGAAAAAGCTCAAAGTATATTAAAAATTATATGGTCAGTGGGAGAACAGTCAGGACTTACTCAGCAAGAAGCAGAATCCTAGCAACAGTTTAGATGAGTAGGACATGAAGATGACAAAATTACCGATGATGATACAGGAAAGGTATTATATGCAAAGTTATTCAATATGTATTTCTGCTCTATGTGGAAAAATTATACTTACAGTTTTTCATGTTGATGAATTCCTTTGTTTTCTATTAGTAGCTAATAAGGTTGTTTGGCAGAAAGTGTTATGCTTCTATTTCTTTCTAACTCATAACAACAGGATAGTAAAAAGTGTCTCAAGAGCTGTCCAAAGTATTACTTCTAGTTTTAGGGTAAAATTTATATCACCAAACAAATCTCAGAGGACTAGGTAAAACCTGCTCTTTGTAGGCCATGATGATTATTAATACTTGAACTTGATGGAGGGGTGAAATGAGTTTTCCATCAACTGAAGTCTTGAAACAAAGACTTGATCTCTTACTTAAATATGTGTTCTTTTTCAAACATATTATGGGCTGCCTTCATGGGGAAATTAACAAGTGAGATAATGTGCATTCTGTTCAGCATGTCACACTGGGGATCATCACTGATCCTTCTGACCTTTAAATCTGGAATAAAATAAATCTGGAAACCTTATCTGTCTTGACACTGTAGCCATTTCAGACTGAAGTTTCTAGAAGGTCTAAGTTAAATATTGCTATGGTTATTAAGATAGGGTCTCAGAGTTCATATTTCTTCACTTAGTTGTCTCATAGTCTCCTAACCTGTGTTGAGTCTCTCAGTTTTATTCCAGGATCAAATCCTGAGGCTGCATATATACATTAAGGCAGAGACTGTATTTATGGTGTGTCTTGTACAGTACATACTAATCATGCCACCAGTGCTTGGGTAATTGTGGTAAAGTTGCAAAGTATAATTGAACTACTATTAAAATGCATACAGCTGTCACTAGAGCAGGTAGCTTATGAGTTTCTGTCTGCCTTGTAAGACAGAGTACAAGAATTATGTTTTTATTAGTCACACTACGCTGTGCAAATCATTCCCCTTCATTAATTTTTCACTATAGCTGTGATCAATGGAATCACTTTTAGTTAAGAGTTGGACTTATTTAAACCCAGCATCCAGATTCCAAATTAGCTCATTCACAGACATAAGCCACACCTGGTCTTCGTGCTTACACCAGTGTGCTACTGGGATGTCTGTGGAACAGATGACTCCTGTGTGCAGGCTGAGAGGAATGGCCTATCCTGGAAAATGAGGAGAGGAACTAAAAATAAAGGAGTTAGTGCCACTGGAACACAAAACATCTTCAGATCCCATCTTACCTCTTGTGGGAAGTCAGACATACATAGGGAACAACTCATGTGGTCCCTCTGGGCATCTGAATCAGCTGCAGAAGCAGCCAGCTTCTGCTGCTGGTACTGCTGGCAGAGAGAAAGGTTCCAGCCAGCCCTGGAGGCTGCACACTGGCACCTGAGTGAGGAAGTCTTGCTGGATCAAACCAACTCTGTGCAGAGCCACTGAGAGGGACAACTATACAAGTTGACTAGTTTACACTGATTCACTAAACCAGTTTGAGCTGATGAGGACTTGATTAGAAATTTTGGGGTGGCTAGTTCAGATAGGACACTCCCACTTTAATCCCCATGTCATCTGACTCTGCCAGGAACAAATGAAATTTTGGAGATTCTGACATGCTATCTGCTTACATGATGGAATGTACAATTAATAGATGAGAAAATTGAAGAGATGTGCAATTAGAAAGAAACGTAGCTGAAGGTCGTAGGTGACTTACTCTTTCAGCCTAGCATACCAAGGGTTCAGTCCATGTATGTGTTCCTTTTCTATTAACAACCAAAAATTTTTAAAGTAATTTTGAAATGTCTTTCTCAGCCCCCAAAATTCTTATTTTACAAAAAAGTCAAATATTTCTTGTAGAAGGTTTAAATATTGCGTCTTCAAAACTCTTTATATATGTCTACTGATTTTGACTTGGGATTGAGTGTATTTTCTTGACAGTAGCTGCTATGGGGCCATGCTTTGGATTTGCTGGAAACAGTGTTGGTAACACCGGGATGTTTTAGCTCTCCCTGAGCAGTGCTCACACAGTGTCAAGGCCTTTTCTGCTCCTCACTGCGTCTACCACCGAGGAGGCTGGGGGGGCACAAGGAGCTGGGAGGAGACACAGCAGAGTCCAAGTGATCACAGGGATACTCTATCCTACATGGCATCAAGCTCAGCAGATAAAGGCAGAGGAAGAAGGAGGAAGGAAGGGACGTTTGGAATGATGGCTTTTGTCTTCTCAAGTCACCATTACATGTGTCGGAGCCCTGCTATCCTGGGGGTGGATGAACACCTGCCTGCCCATAGAAAGTAGTCAATTAATCGCTGTTGCTTTGCTTGTGCATGCAGCTTTTGCCTTCCCTATTAAACTGTCTCTATCACAACCCATGAGTTCACTCACTTTTACTTGTCCTGTTCCCTCACCCATCCCACAGCAGGGGACTGTGTGGGTGGCTGGATGGGGCTCAGTTGCCGGCTGGGGTTAAACCATGACTATATATCTATATCTATGTCTATATCTATATCTATATCTATATCTATATCTATATCTATATCTATATCTATATCATCTATATCTATATCTATCTATATCTATATCTATATCTATAGCTATAGCTATAGCTATACCTATAGCTATAGCTATCTATATCTATATCTTGCATATAATATGAACCACATAGATTGTTTTTCTGCTCCCCATCCTTGCCTGACACCTCTGGTGGGCTTCCTTGCTCTCTGTGTGCCAAGGCCTACCCTGGTTCTACAGTTTTCTACCTCCTCTTCATGCACAGAACTGCCTGCTGCTGCTTCTGCGCCATGTGGCTGAGCTCAGCAGTGGCATGCTTCGTCACCAGTGCTTGCTAGGATCAGGGTCAGCCCAAAGCACAGTAAACACACCAAGGAGCATGAGAGGAACTGCAAATTATTCTCTGTTTGCACTAGTTCTATTTGTGCAAGCTGCTGCTAGACATACTTCCCCTTGAAAAGGCTGGCATCAGCGGTATTACCATGTGGCTAAACAGGGTTACTTTTTATGTAGATTGATGGGATTTGTGGTGAAAATGCAGCCCACCATGGCACAGCAGAAATCTCCACTCTAGCACTAACCTGAATGGGGAGTCCTGAGCTGTAGTGCCATGTTTCTCCTGTCTCTCTGTCCAAGTGTTTTTGATAAGGGATGATTTTTCAGCCTGAGCACAGGAGTAGACAGTCTGAGCTTTCTGGACCTGAGCTGGCACACAGGGGCAATACTTCTGGCTCCAGAGTTAGCACAAGTGGGGCCAGCTCAGGTATCTCCAATGTAGTGTACAGATGTAACTCTTTAGACTTAACTCCTGTGTTCACAATGTAGGGCTGTTGAGATGCTGTCCTCTGGGTGAGAGAGGCCAGCCATTGTCTCTGGTAGTCAGCAAGACAGAGGTCTGCATCTCTTTCGAATAACAGAAGGTGTACCTAATATTTTCAGAAATATTCCTACTCACATTAAAAGCCAATCTTGTAATGTTACTCAGATTAAAAAGGGTATTTTGATTCCTGGCTATGAAGTAAGTAAGGAATGTGAGACCTTTCCCTCTGGGCGGAAATGTTGACACCATGATACCCTAGAGATTTCCTTTCCTCTTTTCCAGTGCTGCAGCTGAGTGGTTATTGAGTGACTGGTGGGTATCATGTCAGCCTTGGTTTGCTGTACCACCAGTATTGGACTCTGTAGAGAGATCTCAAATACCTTGGGTGCAGCAGAAACTATAAAAAGGCAGCAAGGCAAAGAAAGGCATTTTTGGGCTTTCTGCCCACAAGGATCTTACAGAAATTTATTTTTTTTTGCCTTGCTTTTGGAGACTAGTGCCATATTGATACATTTTCATCTCTGTGAAAGCATTTTTCACAGTGCTTCGATTCATGCATGAAATCATCTTTATCCATTTGGAGAAGCAGTTTGATCAACTACAAAGGTAATCCCTTACTGATGGGAACTGAGAAAGCTTGGTAACACTTGGTCTGCAAGGCTTGCACAGGCTTATCACTTATTCTGGGCCAGAATTTTATAGACAGCCAATTTCACGGTTCTTAATTTAACCACATCAGCATGTTTTAAACCTGTCTTAAGCTGTAGCTGTTCTGAAATCCTTTGCTGTTGATAAATATCTCAGTCTGCTGCCCATGAGCAATATTAGCACATTTCTATGTGACATTCACATTCAGTTCTAATCAGATTATAAAAGTAAAATATCATATAAGTATGTGGGAACAGCTCTTTCCAGATTATTCAGAAACACTTTGCCAAGTACTTCGAGGTTGTTCTGGTAAACACATAAAAATAATCCATCCAAGATCTTTTGATAAACTGCCCCTTAAAAAAAGGAGAGAAATGTTTTCCTCTGTGCTCTTCTTGGTGCTAAAATGCAGGAAGTCAGTGACAGGTTCACACTCCAGTCTGGTCCCTGCTACATGAGCACTCAGGTGCCAGGTCAGGGGAAGTTCCCATTCACCAAGGAGCATGGATGTAGGCTTTTGTAAAGATCTGTCTACAAGAGAAGGTAAAGTTTGGCTGGGTACATCCCTGCCATGCCTGGGTCAAGGTGTTCCAGTGATTTCTGACTGATGATGTTGTGAGCAAGTACAGACTTGGGCACAGAGTGATACCAAGAGACTTACAATACAGAACAGTCAGTTGCCGCATTCTTCATCCAGTTTTGTGAGGCAGGCCTGTGTACATAAGCAGGCCCGTGTGTAACCATGGTATTAACATATATAGGACAGATGATATGATTTTGGCTGTATGGTTTAGTTCATTGCCAACTTTCCAGTAGTTTAATCATGATCTAATTTGAAATAATTAAATCAGTTATGTTTTTTTTAGAACAACTTTGTCATCTATAGGGCTATGAGTATCATCACTGCAATCATAGCTAGAATAGTTTTTATAATAACCTGTAAGTTTAAGTGATAAAATTTACAAAACTCTTTGTAAACAAAAACCACCAAAGCAGATTGCCAACTTATGATCTTGAACTCTATCCCAACAGCTGTGCCATAAGGTGATGTGGAAACCATGGTTTTAAGCTTGTGAAACTTTTATAAAGCTGGTCTGTAAAGCTGAAATCCAGAACTGTATCTAGAATTAATTTCTTAAATCCAGGTTATGTCTTCTACCAGATTGCTGTCTGATGAAGTTCCTACACTTAGAAATCTAAATTTGATCTGCTACCAGGATCTTAAACCAATACGCAAATTGAACACAGGCAATATGAGGGAAAAGTGTGGGGTTGATTGGAAATGTAGGGGCATATGTTTTATATTTGGTTTAGTTTGTTAGAAAACATTACGCTCTTGACTTCTGATATATTACAAACAATTGCACATGACGGAAATTTACAATTCAGACTTTATTCTGCCTTTCTTGTACAAATTTCTTGTGAGTTTTAGCACAATTAGTAAGTAAAATACAAGAATTGCACTACCCACTTTTCTAAAATCAATTGCTTCAAATGTCTTGAAGTCTAAACAACAGTAATGTAAATCTTTCTCATAAATGGACATGTGCAGACATACAAGCTTAGGATTTTCCGCTGAAACTGTAGGAACTCTCTAGGTTCAGCTAGTGAGAGCCCAGGTTTTGTTCATCATATTTTTCTTGCATTATTAAAATTGTATTTATATTCAGTTTCATTTGAATATGGTTTTGATTTGTCCAAACAGCAGATGGCTGTGATAAAGAGTCTGTATTTAACTTGGCACTTTCCATTCCACATTCCTTTACTATTCATAGCACACCAGTCATACTCATCTCCAGTACACATAAAAGGAGGCAGTTCAACTTGCAGATGCAGTTCCCCTCAAATGTGTGAGTATTTACAAACCCACAGCATTATTTCTTTTTAGTATTGAGAAGATCAGATACTAGATATAGAAGGTGGGTATTTTTTCATCTCTGCCACTCAAGAAATGTGAGACACTGGAACAGAAACTAAAGCTGTGTCTGCAGAAAGGAACCCCTGTATTTAAAATTAGATTCGCATAGAACCGATGTTCCTATGGGGAGAGGGGGATTATCACTGAAAGAAAAATTTGCTCTTGAAGACAGAGTTGTGGGATTTCAGCCTAAATTGTCAAGCAACATGGACAATTAAATATTCATTTGATTAAATAACAAGACTACCTAAAATGTGTAAGAAAAAAGGCATTTGTGCAAGAGCAATGTCTTTTTATTACTGAGGTTTCACAAAGAATTTGATTATTTTGAGCATTTGTAAGCAAAATTTTTTTTCTTCAGTTGTTATCTTAAAACCAATTTTCTAAAATATCTTTAAAGGTTTTCTTTCAAATTACTTTGACAGAATGTATAATTTCTATTTACAGTGTTTTCAAGCAAATAAAGTCAGTGATTATTCTTCTTCCTTATAGTTTCAAACATGCAACACACTTCTAAAAAGTAATCTCTGGAGGGTTTTTTGGTATAGAAGCTTGAACTATGGAAATAGGGATTTTTCTCTTCACGGTATCTTTCAGTTCATGTGCTTTTCCAGAGAGAAGAGTTTAATCTCAAAAATTAGAACGCAGATTTTTTGGTACATAAATTAAATTTCCATACAATTTGCAACTTGTCTATTCTTTCTTTAATGTTTATGAGTATGTATGACAAATGCTTATTCCTTAGAAATACAACTCCTGCTACTTAACTCAAAAATGTGCTCTATTTTCAATATGTTACTAAATAGATTTTTTTTCTCCTGCTGAGACTAGCCCAAGTTTGCCACTATTCAAACAGCCTGGCTTTTCAACCTATGTGTAGCTGGAGGCAAGCAGTCTAACATTTCACATCAAACAATAAACTCAACATACAGGAAAATACATACAAAGAATTTCCTTTGCTGTAACAAATACAGCTACATGCTTACTATACCCTACAGCATTGCATGACTGATATTATTAAGAATGATTTTATCTCACCGATAACTATAGAATGATTCTAATTCTTTCCCACTGAGTTCTTCATTTCAACAACCAAAATGCCGTCATGGCAGAAAAGTGCAGACAAGTCTTTGTTCTCCACTCCATCAGGTAATTTGTATTGTCTGGTGAAGCTTCTGGATATGAAACCATGTTCATCCATCCTGGGTCCGTGCTGAGCTTTAATCAGGAGCCAGCCTTCAAAAGTCTGGATAATGATATCTTCGGGACGGAACTGCACAACGTCCAGCAAGACACGAAAGTGTGTATTTTCCTCCTCCTGGCTGCTCTTCCCAGCCCCAGCCATGCTTTCTGGGGCACACCTTTGGTTACCCAGCGCAGTGGTAGCAGGGCCTGGCAAAGCATATAAAAAGTGGTTCAGTTTGTGTGCTTCCAGCTCTTGGTCAACAAACTGCTCCTGGTAGCGTACAGGAGTTTCCACCCAGTGTCTTATGACAGCTTCTGCCATTGCAGAGGCAGAAAGATCAGCTGCTACTCCTGGTGTGTCGGGAAGCTGCAGAGTCAGAGCGAGCTCTTTCCAGCCATGTGTCTTACCCACAGACCAGCTGATAGTCGCCTTTCACTTTTAGAGAAGGCAGAGCTTAACATTTAATACAGCGTCCTGTGCTCCAGTGCTGTGAGACTTGTCTAATCTTTTATCCACTAACAATAGAGCACTATTTATAGTGCTGCGGTCTTGAGTGGCTTCAACACATGCACGGCTTCCATGCAGAAGTAGTAAAAGCAAAATTTAAATGCACCTCTTCTTGTTGCAATATTGTGCTGTTTATAATTATGAATAATGCTTACACAAATAATGTGAAAGATTTTTTTATGTAAGTGGAAGTTCAATACTTCTGTTTTTCCATGGGGTATGTGATAATAAGTACAAACTCTGTATTTCTTCTAATTGAAATGTGGAGCTAGTGAGGGAAGAAGTTTAATTACCTTGGCAGCAGGAATGGAGCAGATTTCAGGTTAGTTAAACTGTAAAGTTAGCAAGTGCATTGGACATTTTTGCAGAACTTGTGCATAGGTGAAATTTGGGCATGGTTACCCATGTTAATGGTGGGAGGAGAGAACCATCTCTGCCCAAAAAGGGGGAGCCTGAAGTGCTGAATCTGCAGTCTTACTGACCTACAGACACAACAGAGATGTCTCCAGCATGTCAGGGAGTCAGACACAAGAGTGCAGAGAGAACTACAGTGAAAGCTCATGTTTCAGAGCTTCCAGAAGAGGGTAGAGTTATTTTCACCCAGCAGGATAGTAAAGACAATTCTAAATCCTTAATGCTATCACGTTGTCCCAGTAATCTTCATCTTCTGTTGCTTAACAGCTTGAACCTATGATCTCATCTACTGCATGTGTCTGCAAAGCAGGACTGATGACCTCTAAGGCTCTCTGAGGTGTAATTATGGAATCACAAAGTGTTTGGGAATGGAAGTGACCTCTGGAGATCATCTAGACTAACCCCCTGCTAAATCAGATTCACCTAAAACAGGTTTGACAGGATCACATCCAGGTGGGTTTTGAATATCTCCAGTGAAGGAGCTTCTACAACCTCTTTCTTGTAATCTTCTTGCTACTCTATGATTGCAGGGCAGATAATACCTACAAAGGCCAATCATTTGTTTAACAAGAGCTAGCAGAAAAGTGCAATAAAGAGGGAAAATAATTTCTAAATTTTAGTATGTTTGCTAGAAAATCACTCTAGCTGAGCTTGGTAAGGTAAACCAGAATGTGTTATGGCAACTGGTGAAGAACATTTTTTATTTGATTTGTTAGTGCAATAATAGTTGCCCTAGTACTGGAAATAATCAAAGAAGATACTTNTCTTACTGACCTACAGACACAACAGAGATGTCTCCAGCATGTCAGGGAGTCAGACACAAGAGTGCAGAGAGAACTACAGTGAAAGCTCATGTTTCAGAGCTTCCAGAAGAGGGTAGAGTTATTTTCACCCAGCAGGATAGTAAAGACAATTTTAAATCCTTAATGCTATCACGTTGTCCCAGTAATCTTCATCTTCTGTTGCTTAACAGCTTGAACCTATGATCTCATCTACTGCATGTGTCTGCAAAGCAGGACTGATGACCTCTAAGGCTCTCTGAGGTGTAATTATGGAATCACAAAGTGTTTGGGAATGGAAGTGACCTCTGGAGATCATCTAGACTAACCCCCTGCTAAATCAGATTCACCTAAAACAGGTTTGACAGGATCACATCCAGGTGGGTTTTGAATATCTCCAGTGAAGGAGCTTCTACAACCTCTTTCTTGTAATCTTCTTGCTACTCTATGATTGCAGGGCAGATAATACCTACAAAGGCCAATCATTTGTTTAACAAGAGCTAGCAGAAAAGTGCAATAAAGAGGGAAAATAATTTCTAAATTTTAGTATGTTTGCTAGAAAATCACTCTAGCTGAGCTTGGTAAGGTAAACCAGAATGTGTTATGGCAACTGGTGAAGAACCTTTTTTATTTGATTTGTTAGTGCAATAATAGTTGCCCTAGTACTGGAAATAATCAAAGAAGATACTTTTATTCCTTCTTGTTTGGCTATTGTTGTTCAGAGTTCTGTCTCTCTCTTGTCCTTACGTGTTCCCTTACCATAGTTAATATGGGATCTTTGGTTGCTAATGGAATAATGAAGAAATAGGCAATAAAACTTCAATACTTACCAGATAATGACTTTTTTTTTGCTTTAATAACAGGGCAGGATTACCAGACATATCTGTAGTTAAATCTCTAAGGCTGCCATTTTATTTTAAACTTAGAAAGGCTGAATTAGAAGGTAAGGAAATTTTCAAAAGTTCAAGATAACTTACATTAATGGCCAACCATTTAATTGAGTATTGTGAGAGACGAGTATTGTGAGTAAGGAGAGTTAGGCTACTTTATTTAACTATTGGCTCTTCTCCTGTTAAACTATCCTCCAGAAATAATTAAAAAATGCAATTCTGAATGTATGACTGTCTTGGGGTGACCTTGTCATGTGTATCCCCTACCATCGCTCTATGCCCAAACATGAGTCCTGTGCTTTTAAACTGAGCCTGGGAGAGCACAGAGAAGCGGCCGGGCGAACTTTTCAAAACAGTCTGTGCTTCAAGGTCGCTCTGCTCTGCGTTCAGCTGTGTGGGGAGAAGTGTGGAGGAAGCACCCTGCCTGCTTTTTCCACCCGGCTTTTCGGCTCCTTTTTCCTCGGAGAGAGACTGAGAGAAAACTTGGCTTTGTTTTCTTCTCCTCTGGACTTGCTCAGATCACCGGAGCGACTGGACTCCACCGGGGGACCCTCCCCCGGCCTGGAGTGGGGCACCCACCTCGACCCAGCTCCAAGGAAGAGGAGAGAGACCACCCCCCTGCAGTGAGGACTCTGGGATTTTCCGGGTTTCCGCTCCACAGTGAGAGAGATTTTGGGTCTTTGGCATTGCTGTTGTTTTCCTATGTGTATTGGTTTAATAAATAGTTCTTTTTCTCTCTTTCACATTCCTACGGGGAATATTTTTCTTTTCCCGAACCTGGTGGGGGAGGGGCGGCAGTGCCCTGCTTGCTTTGAGGAGACGTCCTTTTGGACATTTTTTCCTTGACATTGGCCCAAACCGGGACAATGACTGACTAAAATAGTGGTAAAACCAACCTGGAGCGTTGCCCGTTACCTGTTCAACAGCTGTTTTCTCTTTTGCTGACAAGTGATTCACTTGATGGGGAAACTTTAACCCTGAGGTGAAGCAGTATGCCTGGCTGGTTGTGGTATTATGCTTATACAGATTGCTGAAAGCTATTGCTGTCCCTAATTAATTATGCCATGATAGTCTGACTTATTTTACTCTTATTTTACTTCAATTTTGCGCGCTTCATTAATAAATGTACTGTGCAGGAATATAACCTTTTAAAAATTATTATTATTTTCATTTTTATTTTTTAATTTTTTATTTTGTTTTAATTATTCTCATCGTCTCTGGAAAAAGGTAAACTTGCCCGTAGTTACACTTCAAATGAAAACAGAAATTGCCATCTCAGTGCAAGTCACTGTAGGACAGCTGTATCTATTCCCAGAAACAGCTGCGTTGGTCTTTCAAATGTCTGGGTTAAGCATACTTGAAACTGTCTGGTTTAATTAGCACAAAAGATGCTTTGAATACCCTTTAAATTCACGTTGTATGCAAAATGCAGCAGAAGTTTATAGGAGCCCTTTTTACTCTGTAGGACAAGAAATCAGAAAGATTTTGATAATGAAGCCATGGGACGTCTTTTTGCTTTCCCATCCTGCCCTCTCCTCTATTAAGTCCCTTCTTCTCTCAGGTTGCCACCTGTGGGCTCATGAATTAGCACCATGCTTCTTACCTCTTTGTTACTAGCATGGGGAATATGCCAAGTGGGACAAGCAAACACCGTTGATATGTTTTTTCAGCTTTCAATTTTAAAGATGGGTGCAGTGCTGCAATACTGAGGCACCTCTGATGCTTATGGTGCCGTACTCTTAAATACCTATAGCAGGATTCGGTCCAGCAATACGTTCCAATAACAATTGATTACCGTGGTCTTTTTGAACCTTCAGAGCTGATCCGACAGGAACAGAATCGATGTCCTAAATCACCAGCTCTGTGCCTCAGGCTTTGTTTCCCGGTTTTACCGTGCCTGCAAAGGCCTCTTTCCGTGCTGCCTAGCGGGCAGGAGCCCTCCAGCTGCCCTGGGAAAGCACTGCAGAGCTGTTCTTCCGAAGCAGCAGCCGGGCAACTCGCCAGCCCATGCCGTCCCTCGCTGCCTGCCGGTGTTCCTGGTCTTCGCATCTCCCGCGCCTTTTCCAGGACAGGGCCGGGATGCGCGGGCAGGCTCCTCGGGGGACAGCGACATCTCCTGGCGAGCTTGGGCAGCACCGGCACGGACACCGCCACCACCTGCCCGTCCCGCCCGGCCGCGCACCTCTGCGGCTGGAAACGCAAGATCTAGCTCACAGCGGGCTACTTTCACGCTGATATAAGCTACTTTCCCCGTATTTTGAAAGGGGGTGTTGGAAAAAATATTTGATTCCTGGGCTGCATCCAAAGCAGTGTGTCCAGCAGGTCGAGGGAGGGGATTCTGCCCCTCTGTTCTGCTCTGGTGAGATCCCACCTGCAGTGCTGCATCCAGCTCTGGGGTCCTCAGCACGAAAAGAGCATAGGCCTGTTGGAGTGGGTCCAGAGGAGGGACGCCAAGATGATCACAGGGCTGGAGAACCTCTCCTGTAGAGACAAGCTGAGAGAGTTGGAGAGTTGGGGGTTTTCATCCCAGAGAAGAGAAGGCTCTAGGGACACCTTATTGTGGCCTTCCAGTATGTGAAGAGGGCTTACAAGAGGGCTGGTGAGGGATTTTTGACAAGGGCATGTAGTGATAGGACAAGAGGGAATGGCTTTAAACTGGAAGAGAGCAGGTTTAGATTAGATATTGGAAAGAAATTCATTGCTCTGCAGATTGTGAAACACTGGACAAGGTTATCTGGAGAAATTGTGAATGCCTCATCCCTGGAAGTGTTCAAGGCAGATTGGATGGGGCTTTGAGCAATCTGATGTAGTGGGTGGCATCCCTGCCCATGGCAGGGAGCTTCGAACTAGATGATTTTTAATGTCTCTTTCAACCCAAACTTATCTATAATTCTGTGACACTATTAAATACATAAAGTAGGCATCCTGGTAAAGCTGTATTTTAAACTGCAAAAATGTAAGGTGCACAAATCATGAGAGTAACACATTTTTGATGCATTTCTTAAACAAATACGGGTTCATCCTGCTTGACACAACTTTAAAATAGTAGATTACCCTGTCACAATCCTCTGTGTGCTTGATTCCCCAAAGAAAAATTTGTATTTCAACTACCATTGAAATTCAGTAACTGCTGAAAGGGGGAAAATGTGAAAAGGCTGGCAGGCTGAATTGAACAAGAACTCCTGTAGAAGAAGCTAACAGGCTAAATTCACATCAGGGCCATGTAATTATCCAAATGAATTTAGATGAAGCACTGCAGTTACTTTTACCAAAGCACCCAACGATGCCAGTCATGATCTACTTCACATGTCATTCAAAAGTGGTATTGTCACTTTGGGCTTTGCAATACATATGAAATGAAAGGAAAAGTAGGACTTCCTGGGTTTTACCAGTGCTCTGTTACGCCCAATAGGGAAATACAAGCTTTGTGGTGGTACTAAAGAGCTAGATAGTAAAATAAAATGTATGTGAAAATGGAACATGGTGTGATACATATGAAGACTCCATGGAAAAGAGCTATTTTCCACATGATATTTAATACATTTGTTTAGAGTGAGAAAATTACTGTTTCTTACTTCCATCACTTTGAGTCCATTCTTCCTTAAAGCTATGAGCTGTCTTTTTAGCTGGATTGTTAGATCTGGATCTATGTAAGTTCTGAAGAAATCGGCAATGTAACCACAAGTCCTGCAAGTGCCTAATCAGCAGATACGGAGTGTTCTGTTTTCAATAAATATTGAGGGATTTTTTTTTTTTTTAGTAATGTCTCATTCCAATCACATGGTGTTTATATTGGTCAGCGAATCACAACATAACTCTTTCTGCAGCAAGACTTCATGCTGTGTTATAAAAATCCTTGCAAGTAGTAAAGGCTGTGTTGTTACATAGCCAGCTTTACTGAAGGGAGACTTTAGTTTGTGGGTCATGTCCTTCAAAACCTGGAAAAGGCTGGATCTGCTCAACCTCTTGGAAAATCTCTCCAGGGCACTGATGCTCTCTTGTAACTTAGGTGCCACTTAAGAAGTAGAGAACCAATCCCAGCTTTTGCACTAAGAATCAAGTGTTTGCTCATTTGTTAGGATGCAATGTAAGAAATATAAGTAATCATGGAATGGACTATCATTTTGACACATTGCAACCATTATTACAAGATTTTTCTTTTGACATGTTGAGATGATAGAAGAGCAGATGAAGGATGAGGATGAAGGTTGGCAGGACCACGGCAGCTGCTGTTGGAGCAATATCTTTACAAAACAGTGAAGGAATGAAATACAACACGTATAACAATGATTTTGAAATTTCTCATTACTATAAAAGTTAAAGTGATGTCATGCAACTCTTTACCCAGGTTTGCTTTGTTATTCACATGGCTTGTTTTTAAACATTTCTATGTATGCTAGAGGCAAATGCACCTGTGCATCACAAATTCTTGAGGAATTCCTATAGAAAGCAAACTCTTTAGAGTGATAATAATCTCTTCAGTTCTTGCAGACAAAATGGTAGAGAGGAAATGAACAATTAAAAAAGAATAATGTGCCTAAGGGTTTGAAAGCTCTGTTTTGCCATTGAAAGTCAGGATGCAAAGCACTCTTGCTGTAGGAACAGTCTTACTTTTCACCAGTTAAAAATCAACTAGTGTTCCAAGAAGAATGCCGGTTTCCAGGTTTCCTCCTCTTCTGCCTCACTGAAGGTTTTACTTGAGACTTGATAGGAATAGCTCAAGGTAATGAAGTACAGTAAGACTGGTGTATTTATTTTGGATCTGTTAAAATTTCATAGCTTGTGCTCACATGCACATTTAGAATGTGAAACCCCTATTCATGGGGACATTTTCAGCTGTGCATGTTTTCATGCGGACCACTTTAGTAAAAATAATACAAGTATTGAAAATCTCACCTATGAAGATCTGGAAGTAGAAAATTTTCTGGTCTTTAAAATTACGTACTGTTAGGTCCTACATTACACATAAAACATGCTAACTTGTAATTAGCACAAAACACCCATTGCCTCCTTTTGGGTTTGTTTGTTTGCTTGTTTGTTTTTCCTTAGAACAAAGTGAAGATTGAAGTTAAATAGCTAGAATGAGGATATGTGGTGCACTGATCCTCTGGATATATTTGTCAAAGTAATTGCTTACCAGAAAATAATTGAACTTACTAAATGAATTTTGAGATTTAAGAAGTTCTGTGTTCAAAGAATCCCTGAAAACTCAGCCCAGAACTCTTTGAGGCTGTGTCAACATGTTGGTCTGGAAGCTGGCTGGCTGCTGATCCTAGGGTAGAAGTATTTTGTCCAGAAAGTCTTTAAAGAGAAACTGCTGGGATTTGTGAAGGATTTACAGGAAGAGTTTGCTGTGGTTAGTGAACAGTTCCTTTCTGGAATGACATAAATATGCTGTTTGATACCAATGTACCCTGGGAATTAACTACTGTGTCAAGCATCTTTAGCTGACAAGGAGCAGCTGGAGACTGACTGGATAAGTAAAGGGAGTGGAAGGCTTGCCCCAAAATCTCAAGTTTAGAGTGACTGATAGGGAATTGATGATGTCTCAATGCTATTCTCCTCACATGGTGATTTAGTGGATAATATGAAATTCCAGTCTTAGAAGGAAAGTGAATAATTCATTGGCAAAAATACTGTCTCACCTTGACTCTGCATGTGGTGAAAGCCAACCAAAATCTGGCTCCTATGTCAGAACTGTTATTTCCTTTATTGTTGGCATTAGATCAATAGTCTCATATTGTCCTAATTTCCTGACTTTGGCAATGCCAGGAAGGCTGCAGAGGTGGTAAAATCTGCTGCTAGAAGTCCTTTTCTGTAGATAGTTTTCATTATAGTATAAGGAACAAATTCTGATATCTAAACTACATAATCCTTTATCTTTACTGGACTTGCACTTAAGTGTGTATCAGTGCAGAAATTACAGCTTTAATCTTAACACTATCATCCATACTAGTTCTGAAATTACGTTTTCTTTCCTGGTATGTGTTCATCTCAGAAGACAGAACTTGGCCAGACTTTTTTTAAGATTACCAATTAATTTACTGTGAATCTTGATTTACAGGACAAGGATAGGTAGCTTATTCCATATATGTGAGTCGTGAATGCTTTAAAGAAGTTCTGGTCTGAAATTTAAAACTTCTTCTCCTCTCTCTTATTTGACCTTCTGTCTACTCATGTTAGAATTTGATAAATCTAAAAATGTTTTCTGGCCTGCTTTTTACACTTGCCTATTTGCAAAGACCCCACACCACATGTGTTGGAAAATTATTGGAGACTTGTTTTTCTTCCTAAAAATGTCTTTGTATCATATAAAATACTGGCAGACTCTCACTCAGTCTTTGCCATACCCTCTAAGCAAAGATCTCTGTACATGTAAACATTTATTTAACATGACCAGAAACCTGGTTAGTAGGTAAGGTAGCACTTTCTTTCCATTGCTACAATACTTTCCTCCCAACACGTATTTGTCAACACAGCTATTTTTATAACACAGATCAGAAGTGCTGTGAAAATCTGGTGCTTGTATGTTGTTCTACTGAAGGTCAGAAGATCCTTAATTAAACTTTATTTTGCTAAAAGGTTTATGTTTACATAGCATGCTCTGCAAGAAATAAAATGTTTGTAATGAGATCATGAGAGAACAATAATATTTATAAAGGCAGATTTAACTCACATATTATAGAAACCTTTTTATTTTCACAGTAGAAGCTCTTTCTTCCATATTAATCTTTGCTGTACCAAGGAGGTAAATTAAGTCTATGCAGGCTAATGGGATAGTTCTGTAGTCAAAGATTTGTAATTAGTAATTAGTACCACTGTACTTCAATGTGATTACTTATTCTTGGAGGAGAGTTTTAAAAAATAATTCATGTATTTATAGGGTGTAAGTGTGTTAGGTATTCCATATAGGTTGTAGCTTTCTTTTGGGCCAGTAAAAGCTACTTATAGACAGCAGAGTATGGACTCCATGATTTATAAATTGAGGAGGAGCTTCTTTGTGCAGAGATGAAGAAAGCCACAGGAAAATAATTCAGAAGAGTTAATCATAAGCAAAACCACAGAGGGGGCTTTGACATGCAGTCAAAGGACTTAGCATTGTTGACATTTTGTTATCAATTCAAAACATATTCAGTTTTACAAAGAGAATGACTGATAGATGGATAAAGAAGGTTGAAGTAGAATGAAAGACAAAATGTTCTAAACACAAGGAAATTTGGTTATTAGTGTACAAGCAAGCTGTTATTCAGCAAACTCTACTGAGTGGTAGTAGCTAAAGGCAGCTGGATGTTGAATAATTTCTGGTTATCTGTCCAATTTGTCAACTCCCTACTCTCATTGCTATTCCCAGAGCATTCACTGAGGATATCAGCAAAGTAAAGGCTGCAGGATTAAATCTTGTTCTAGCAAAAATCCAGGACAGAAAGAACCATCAGACAGTTTCAGACAGACTCCAAGCTGTCTCACTGCTATTCATTTTCTACCACTGCTGGAATTTTGCTGTGGAAACAAATAGCAAAGAAAACAATAACAGGATTAAGAACAATGACAGGCTGTTAAATCACATACCAGTGGTTCATGGCCTATGGCTTTTTTTTTCCATTGGTGCAATGTTAGATTTTTTTTGGCAATGGCTTTTCTTCTTTTTAATGTGCAACATTTTAGGGTTAAAAACATGCCCTAGCGGAGGAAGGGATGCTTTCTAGTTCCTCCCTACTTTGATAATGTTTTTCATTTAGTTCTCCCACCTGAATCTGTGTAGTTTGGAGACAGGCCCCTTTTCTGCTCAGGAATAAGCATCAGGGCCAAATCAGATGCCAAATCATGCTTCATTCTTCCTTTGTATAGCAAGCCACAGAGAGCAGTTAGCCATCAGTGAGCAAACAATAATAATGAGTTCTTCTATGAGCTGTAATTGTGGGAGGGCTAACATGCACAGACTGCAGAGCAATAAAGACTGGGACCAATGTATAAACAACTGGTAATTCTGTAATCTAAGGTCTGGTCTAGAACCGTAGGAAACCAGCATCCTAAGTTTAGGTACTTAAATAGTGCAAGAGGCCTCTGCTATTTTGAGAAATCAAATACAGTTTCCTGTTCTTCTTATTGTTCCCAGAGTCAGAAATGCATCCTGTTGATACCATAAAAAGACACCAAACTACTCTGCAGTCTGGAAAAGTGTGTTTTAGTTATGCTACTGCTGCAGTTCCATGCTCTGATTATGTAATATTTTTTTCTTAGTAGTTCAATTTCTTTAGTCTTTAAAGCCTTTATAAACTCTAATAATAATTTTAATTTCCTGGTCTCAAATGTCACACATTGTTTTCACATGCGTATTTGTTTTTATCCATATCCAAGTGTGAAGCAAGCATTTAGACAGCTAGGCAATGTGGTTACAAAACATGCTTGCTGCATACCAAATACATATCAGGTGCATGACCACTCACAAAATTCAGTCCCATTTGAGCAGACAAAAAGCCATTAGGGCCTTCCAAATGCAGTTGCTACAGTCACTTGTCTCCAACAGCTTGTTACCCTTTATGTTCCTGTCTCCTCTGTGGGTGAGTTCATTAAGAGTTGTCTTTCTGACTCCAAATTTGCTGACATGAGAGGCTGCCACGTCAGCTGTGCCTTTTGTACCAACTAATATGGAGTTGATTGCCTGCATGTTCGAAATGACTGGACTGATGCCTTGTGTTACTGGATACAAACCCCTGCAGTTATTACCTCCAGATGTGGGAAGAAAGGCTAGCAGAAAATACCTGTTCCATTAGCCCATGCTTTGTTCCACTACAGCAAGTCTGAGCTGGAATGTCAAGACCTACAGCAGTGTAAGGCACTCAGAGCTGTACTTCTAGGAAATATTAAAAGTGGTCTGGCTGGTAGCTACTTGATATCAAATATTACAGAATCCTTTCTGTTTTATATGAGGTACCCAAAATCAATAGATACTTTGGCCTTTAACTTTCTGTGCCTCATTCCTGCTTCTGAAAGAAAGCAATTTTAATCTCTTATTTTAGTGGATTGTTGTGAAAATGAACGGATTAGTATCATAGAATCAAAGAATCTTAGAAACCTAGTATCTGTGAAGAAGTTAGAGTCAGATTATGTGACAAAGAAAAAAAGATTTCTGTCCTCAAACAGAATTTGTCAAGTGGTGAGTAAAAAACATGAGGCCACATGCAACAATAATTTTTACTAAAAAGTAAAGAAGAAGGAAAATTTAATGCTGACTAATATAGTAGTCAAGTGGAAAATATACAGTAGTTATATAATTGGACAGCACATCATAATACACAGGCATGTGCAGGCTGAAATAAAGATGCACAGGAAATCTGAAATTTAGCATTTTCTTCCTAAGTGTTTTAGGTTTACGGTACTACAGCCACAATTGGTAGGTTTCTGTTCCTCTTCTTTGTTTTTCAGCATGAGACACAATTTGATATAAGGATGTGAGATATGTAGAAAGATAGAATCTCATTTGGAAATTAATTCAGATAGTAATGTACAGTTTTCAAAAATGAAGTTAGATCCGAGCACACTGTGACTTCTGTCTACTTCTCTTCCTTGAGAATTACGAGTCAGCTGATGCAGTAAAATGAAACATCTTGGCACTTCCATGTCTAGAGACTGAATCTATTGGGTATTTTCTGCCCTCTGTCCTAGCAGAGATACGCCAGAACTTCCCCATACGCGGCAGAATGATATTAGGAAATGTAGGCAGGATCTAGTAGGACCCAGGTTAAAATGTTTAAATTGGAAGTGTCTATTTATATACCACAGAATTTATATACCACTTTTACCAATATCTGTATGCAGTGATATGTCTTAGCCTTCTGAAAGCTAGCCATTAAAACAGTGAGTGTATGAAAAACATTACTTTTGCCTACGGCTCAGTTCTCAGACAATGCATTCATATGCATGCTGAACTGCTGAGCAGGGTGAAAATGAAGAATTAATGATCAATACTAATGAGAATCATTTGGTGTAAGCACAAATGGACAGTGCTTTTTGCTCACAATATAAACAGCTTTATTTGAAAGAATCTCCCAGTATCTGGATAATTTAATACCATTGCTTATGGGTTTTTATGTGTTCAGAATAACAACAACATTTAGCTTTAATTCTCTGAGTAAGTATTAACAGAATTATATGTTAATGAACTAACAAATTCACCTCCATTTTATCTTAAACCCTTCACACAGAAGCAAGAGATCAAATTTCATGTTAGTGACACAGAAAAGTAGTTTATTATTTAACCAGGACTACAAAAATCATATATGGTCCAGATCTATCCATATCCTTCATGCTGAAATAAACCAGAAATAAAATACAACAGGTGTTCCTTCTCACATATTCTTCAGATGGATTAAAGGCAAAAAACCTATACTTCGGCTGCTGGTCTCTGCCTCAATAGAAACATCTAAAATAGGTTGATGAGAGTTAGATGGCCCTGTAAAGCATGCTTTGGTCTTGCTTCAGGAGCTGAATCTATATTTACCACATAAAATACTTAGCCCTTAAAGAGCTTTTACACAACCTTACCATATTTCAACCTGTTTTCCTGAGTTGAGATACAGTTTAGCTGAGAGACCCATCAGCATCTTTTAGACTGTGATTCACAGAATTTTCTGTGTGGGAAGTGGGATGATCAAGTCCAAGTCTTAATTAAATGGCCCATAACAGGGATTGAACCCACAACCCTGGTTAGCACCATGCTCTAAACAACTGAGCCAATCTCAGGGCCATTCCTTACATTCCTTCACGGCACAGCTTCTTGCCAGTTTTTTCCATCCTCAGGACTATGTGGAGGATGCTCAAAAGACAAACAAAATTTCTTCCTAAGCAAGAATTCTTCAAGATGGACTCAGAATATTCACACCCTTGTCTTATTTCCCCTCTCCTTTGGAGCTGTAATTGCATGTAGGATAGATGAAAGAATTGCACTGAAGTGGCTGAATTCACATGCTGTCTTTAGACCCTCACCCTGGAAACACATAGGAACAGTGGAAAAATGGGCAGTGTTATTGTAAAGTTCCCACTCACACAGTAAATTGCCTGAGTGGAAATGCATTTCCAAGAGTGTTGAAGTTATTCCCATACTCTTGACTCTAATGCAGCTGAGCTTCTTGGATACACAGAACTGTTACCTAGCATGTCTGCAGCATTGCTGGGTTTGTGCTGCTCAGATGATTATCACTAATTTGTTTTATTACTGACAAAATAAGTTTATAATCCAGCTGCCAAAATGTTAGCAAGAAAGAATGCGTGGACTTGTGGTTAGGGCACTGCCTTGGGATGTAAGAAATTCTATTTGGTTCTTGTCTCTAAGGCAGGCTTTTCTCTTTGGCTTCTGGAAAATCACAGTGTTTTTATTCCACTATCAAAGAGTGCTGGAAGAAGTATCAGCATCCTAGCCCTGTTTAAATTATTACTATCTTTAGGAGAAACAGTATCTTCTAATACATGCATGCAAAAACTTACACAAAATATCATATGAAGCTTTCAGAGGAAAAAGAGCAAACAAGGAGGATCATGGAAATTTTAAGTATGAAGGTGTACCACTAGTGACAAAGAAGAAATTGAGTTTATTGTGAACACACCTTTAATATTCTTGATGAAACCAAAGTACAGCTTGCTCACTCAGGTATCAGAGGCAGACTTACTGGAAGGGGTAAGCCTTCCCTGCTGCTCTACTGTAGCATGAAGTATGCCACTTGTTAATGGGTGGCTGCTCAGGAATCAGTATAGTGCATCTGATATTACAGGGGTACAGCAAGTCGAGAGTGGGTATACAGAAAATAAGAAAGCACATAGCAATCAAAGTTTATCAAAGGACTGCATTTGATTAGAAATAAAGAAGTTTTCAGCAGATTTACCATTTGTTGCTGTTGGTGAAGTAAATGCAACTGTATTGTCCTGTTTGCAAGGCTATTGCTTTTGTTTTACTCACCAGTAGAACATTAGTTTGCAAAGAAAATACAAAAAAGTGCCTATTCATAGATTCATCATACTCTAGTACTATTAATGGATTTTGTCTACAAAAAGCTTTTACAGGGTGAAATTGCTTGAGTTCAATTCAAAATTTACAACTGTACACTCACATTTCAGATCTCTCTTGGGCAAAGTTCATATTGAAATTGAATTTTGTGTTGCTTTAGACTGAAAAGGAGCAAAGAGACAAAAGGATTAAATATTTATTTTTATAATACCTGTACTGTAGAAAGAGTAAAAAAAATAAGCCTCAGCCACTAGCTGGACATCAATAGGGAAAAATGTTGCAATGAAAATAAGAGAGAAAAGTGACTGTATGTGCTAATGTGTTAATCTGCATATGTGAAAAATGTACAACAAAGAATTGTGTTTTACCCAGGATTACCATTAGCATAGCTGCTGTAACCCTCTGATTTTCTCTCGTAACTATATACTTGAAGTTTCATGTAAATAATAACATGTAACTGTAGTCAGTCATTTAGAGTTTAAATTAAAATAAGGAGACTGTAACAGAAATGAGCATTCTACCTATTCTTAGTTTGTAATTACGTTTTCCCATAAGGTATGTGGAATTGGTTTCACTCCCGAGTCTCTTCAAAACTTAATGCATATTTAACGATACAGACCTTTGCACAAAGTCTGTCAGGAGGGAGGCTTATCCTGACAGAAATCTAGTCACACATTTCCCCATCCTGAATCCCAAAGCAGGTTAGTAGACCCTGAAAAGTGAGTGGCGGTGATGAGGAATGCTGAGGGATACCCTCATTCACAGCAACTTGCTTCTGCCTGTGAACAGGATAGCTCTTTCAGGGTTCCTTACTGGTATTTTAAAAAAATGAAATATTTGGCTCCTGCATTGTCCCTTGTAATTCCTTTAGTTGGAAAATACTTAGTGAGTTTATAATGCACTAATTCACTGTGGTTTTAAATACAGTAACTAGTGGTGGTTACCTCAGAAAAAAGCAGGTAATGCAGACCTGCCCTTGGCTCTTGTAAGAGCAAGTTCACATTTAATATAATTGTCAGTTAACATCTCTATTCATTTGGTACCTCTTCCCAGAGGAAAAAGCAAGGCAGCAGAGCACATCAGCTCTGTCTGGACTGAATCCTTCCCTGTCAGTGACCATCTTCTGTTCTCCAGGGCACAGAAGCAGTTGGTCCTTTGTTAAATGGCAATAACCCTTACTCCATGCTTTTTATGGACAAGTTGTTAGATAGCTTTCACATCCTCAAGAAGACTAAATTTCTTAGTTAATACACTAGGGAGTTACAACTGATTTTGCCTTTAGTTATTTTCTATGCCTAATTTTACACAGTCCACATAAGCAGAATTAAATTGTTTAAATTGCTTATTTCTGTCCAGCTGGTTCAGTTGATAATGTCCTTTACTCTTGCCAACCCGTATTTTTCTCCAAAGGATTCTATGCATTTTATTTTATTATTTTTCATTGTTTGGGAGGGAAAGAAACATTTCTCAGAAGTTTTATTCTACAAGGAGCCATAAAGAAGAACATAAAAAATTTCTATATTGTTATATGTTCTAGCAACTGACCAAGCCATCTTAAAGGTGCTGTACAACTACCACCAGCATCCAAAAAGCTCTGTAAAAGTTAGCAATGGGCATTAGAGACTTCTGTGACCTTCCTCCAGATACCCAAGAGAAAACGGGGCTTGCTAACAAACCATTCAATTCTTACTCACGGAAATCAGCTGAAGTCTGTGGAGGCTTTTCTCACCAATACAACTGGCAATGGGCAAGTCTGACTTTCAGGCACTGCCCAAGTAAACAACAGTGTGTTTATGATCTGTTTTGCAAGATCTGCTGGGGGTTCATTTTTCTATAATCCCACTCCTTTCCACAGACCTGACTTTTTCCAGTCACCTTTTCCACTGAAACCTCCTAAAGCCAATTCCAGTTCTTCTTTCCTTGCTTTCAATCTGTTCTAAGGAATGAAACTCTCAGATACACTTGTTGAGCATTGCCACTCCTCCACCACAGCAGAACTCAATACTGATTTTTTTCCATTTATTGCAAATCAATCTTGACCTTCTGAGACTTCATAAAATCCTCTCTTTGGCCCTTCCAGGTGTCTATTCTGGTCTGAGAGGCAAAATTTTAATTCTATTCCTCCTATGGAATTCTCTAAGACAAAGGATTTAAACAAGCAGAATCCCGCTATTAAATCTCACTTTATCCCAATACTTGTTGCCATCTCCCTACGCTTAAAGGATCCAGAAGCCACACTTTGTGCTGCTATAATCTTAGATGGTGGCTTCCAGTCATTCTGGAACAGTATTACTGGAAGTATCTCCTGGGCTGGAAAGAAGATACAGTGGAGAGAGCTGTCAGAGCAATGGCATTTCAGGGTCAGCTGCCCATGTCCAAACAGATGGTGTCTTGTTTTCTCTCATTAAAAAATCTTCCATGCAGAAAGTAACAGTGTCAGATCTTGTCATGCTAACTTAGCCTAAGTTCAAAGATAAAATATGTATTCCAAAAACACACAGGCTACATGGTCAGCTTCAAAGTGCAAAACACATTTTTTGATCAATGTGCTAGTTATGTGACAAGTAATAATATCACCAAATTTCCTTTCAGAATTTAGTTTTGATTGGATAAACACATCCAAGCTACTTCACTTGTTTGCTTTACATTTCCCTCTTGGCCATGGATGAGGCATGCACTTTTCTGGGTAGCCAGAATTTAAAAGCTGTATTTCCCTTTCAAGTCTGCCTAGCTGTAGAAGTGAGCCCATAAGGGCTATGAAAATCCAATTCAATTACCAGGAAAACCTCAGAACAAAAAGCCCTTTACAGGAAAGTCAGGTAGCCTGTGTTTTGCTTCTATTGCAAAAAGTGGTTTTAGTAGAAACATTAATTAGGTCTTCAAATCAAGTATAGCATTTTTGTAAAGAGGAGTATAGGCTTTTCTACTTTTCCTGAGACAGAGGGTTCAGCCTTCGAGAGAGATGATGTCCTCACTATTGCTATAATCATAAAGATTATGCTGAAGATGCAAATACTGGATGCAAATATTCTTCATGTGTTTTTTAAGTAGATTACTGCCTGTGACTTTTGAATGGGCAACCATTCTCATTATGAAGATCATCCATTTTGCATAGGGTTCCTTTCTTATTTCCACTCACACTAACATAATAGTTTCTTAAAATCTGTGATACAAAACAAATAGTCAAAGCTTGACCTGTGGATTTCTAAGGTAAATCTGAGATAAGAAAAAAAAATAAGAAGGACCTATTTAATATCTCCTTTTGTAAACATAGTCAGTAGACCTTTAGGATGTGCTTTGAAGAAAAAAAGAGCTCCTAAGGATATGCTGCATAGTAAAATGCAGTTTTAATTATAACTTGTGTTCACATGCCTGCATAGTTTAAATTGGCTAATATGAACAAAATAATTACTTTTGTGTGAATTGGTAACTGGCATTCAAGCTCTAAGGCATGTGGTACTTACTTTGTCCTTTCTTGTCATAATGTACTACCTAGATGAGACTAAAACCTGACACAAAGGTATATTAATACCAAGACATTATTTCTTACTAATTTTTAGCATTTATTTTATTCTTTTTGATTGAAAGATTTTTGCTTTTCATTTAATAGTCAGAAACAAAGTAAGTTAAAATGTAGAAAAAACTTGAACCACAGAGACTTTGTATCTGATGTTCATTATATCCAGCAAGAGATGAAATGGTCATCTACACATGTAGATGCAATGCTTTGCCAAGCATATTCCTAATATATGCTACATTTAGACTACAGGCAAAGTTTAGTTTTATGAGTTTGTAGTCACACTGACTTCTTGGGAAGATACGACTATTAAGGAAGACAGGGCTGGAGTATATAAGACGGGATATATAATCAATATAAATTCAACGTTCAATATAAATATGAAACACAAGGTCATATGGACATTGCGATTTCTTTTGTTTCAAAAGTATCTATACCTTCATTTGCTTTGAGACTTCGTAATTCTTCTCACCAATTCATATGTGCTGTTATTGAATCTTCCTCCTTTGGAGTGAAGAGAAAGACTGATGCAGGCAACAGTCACCCATGTTCCAGGTTCCTGCAGAGCTTTATTTGAGACACTGCCTTCCTTTCCTTTGGACAGGCAGACCTGTGGGATGGGCACTGTTAATCTTCAAACACAACAGAGGTATTATTCAGGTCATAAGATACATTTTCTTTTAGCAAAGCAATGGCATTTTTTTCACACCTTAGCAAGACTATGATTTGAAAACTTATGAAAACAAGAAGAATTTTCTAAGCTCAAATAGGAAGGTGGAAGTCTGCAAGAACTGGATCTGAACCCAGCCCATTTCATAATTTGAAAGAGACAGAGCATTGTCTCTCATTTTTTAGGGGTAAATTTGGAGCACAAGTATAATTCTAGTGTAACAGAGCTCTCATCATGGAAACAAAGGGAAAAGCTACAAATGGAAACATGTATTTGCATGTTGACACTAGAGCAAAGACCACAGAGTCTAACTGTACTGCTTCTATTTACATATTCATTCAGTAAAAAGGCAAAACAATCTGAGCATGAGAAATAAATATTTGAATACTTTGTAAACAACATTAGAAACAAAAGTACTACAAACTTTGAGCAAAACTGTTGTCCTCATAAAATGTACCACACTAAAGTCATAAAAATTGAACGGTTCAGTTCATCCCAGAAAACCAGACATTGCATAAAACGGGACTAGATTTCTTAGTTTCTTAAGGTTTGCCTCCTTGTTGATTCTTAGCAGGGACATGAAGGTACAACTTCTAACCTGTCTCTTAGAGTTTCCATGGTGCCACAAGCAATTATTAATGTGGATTTATTTTTTTAATTGTCGCAAGACCACTATTTTCTACATTTCACAAAAAAGAAATCAAGCAAAGACGGCAAATGTTTTCTTAAGTGTTTATGAGAAGAAACCCTAAAGCCCTAAGCCTAAGGCTTCCAAATTCCTCAGTGTCTTAAACACAGAACCCCTGCTACCAAAACAGATATCTGTGGCCATTTAAGTCTTCAAATTCTGCCAATAATTCAATCAAGGTTACCAGTTTTGGACTAGGACTCTTAATTACATTTTTTATTGCTGTGGGATGGTTTAAAAACCTTAAATAGAACACATGAAATTAAAAATGAGTCTACAGCATTACCAACTTGAGCTGGGGCGACATAGAAATGGAAAAATATTATATGTAAATTCCAGCCTGCTTGGCAATATAATCTATTCAAATTCCTCATGCAAATTTTTTTGCATCATTGTATCAACAGTAACATTTTTGGTGCAGAGGAAGGAGTAAATAACCTCCATAAAATCAACTGTAATATTGCAATCACTTTATTCATATTCCATAGGTTTAAATTAATTATTCATTACAATTATACTAAATTTATATCAGTGTAAGTACAGTGTGAAACTGGTTTCTACTTTTGACCTTGTTCCACCATTAACCTTTGCTTTTAGACTGCCTGTTGTAACTTTGCCAGTGAGGTTACCTAAAGGTTAGCCAAATATTTCAGGAAACAAGAAGAGAGAGAAGAGGTGAAAAATCCTTTTCAAAATCTGTTTGCTTGTTTTCATATCCATCTGTTCTTTTACAAAAAAAAAAAAAAAATATAACCATAGTACACATGGTGACCAAAATACCAGAAGGTAGCAAAGTATTAGAGCAAAGAGGAAGAGGAAGAGAAGATTTCTGACTGAGAGGTTTTGTTTCTCCCATAGCGTTTGTTCACCTTTGGCTGTAGTATCTCTGATTGTTGACATTTGTCAATATATTAGATAAAGAGCTGCAAATTGCTTCAAGCCTTATGTACTCAGAGCACCTTCTCCCTTTCCCCTAAGCTACGTGAGTTTGATTAACAGCAGGCTCCAAGTCACTTACTGAAATTTGAGCTGCAAATAAAACTGCTGACTGCTCTTGGCATCTGTTTAATATTCAAACTCTCCTTACAAAAACCTCATTCTTTCATTTCTCTGTCCAGTTCTTTTTCCATTTTTATGCTCTTCTGGATCTTTCTAGGAAATACCTTTGGTCACAATTGGCCACACACATTTATTGTTAAAAGGTATACTTAGAAATCTATTACCATTAGACCATTAAAATATTTTTCCTATCAGTTTGCCAGCTGCTGAACAACAGAACTTTTCTAACTAGTCTTAAATTCCTATTTAGTCCAGCTTGTCTGTTCTGCCAGTGAAGTCACAGATTGTTTTATCACATCATTTGTATTCTTGAACTAACCACAGTTTGTACCTTTCAAGGCATCCAATTCTAAATTCCTAGCCATAACAAATAAAGGGATTTTGTAGCATTTGGGAGCCTTTATGTTACTGTATGGGTATCCTGAGTCAAAGAAGTCCACATTTTTATGTGAAGTTTTTCTCTCTAGATTTTATTTCTCCAAAGTATATGGTATTAACCTGAAGGTACAAATTATGTTTTGCTTTCCTGATAACTTGCCAAGATGAGAGTTTGTGCATGTCTGCTGTAACAACCTTGTACCATGGAAAACTGTTGATAAGTATGAGTAAGGTAGTCTCTTTCACTACTTTCAAAGATAATGAATGCTTTGCTTCTCAACTTTAATTAGAAGGGTAAAATATCATGCCCCTCCCCCCTCCAGTAATTAATGTTCTTAAACAGAGCTATCAGGGCTCCTTATATCAGTAAAACCTGGTGATTAGTACAACCACCTTCTTGCTAATAATAAAAAAAAAAGTCACTTGCCTTTCCCCCAGGGTTATTAAAACTTGAGTGGGATGCAGAGAGCAAGGGGAGAACAAATATACGATGCACTTTTCCTCTTAATGAATGAAATTATTCTCATGCGGCAAAGAGGTTTAGATTGTCTTAGTCACCGATGTGCTACTGGGTCTTTTGTTTTAGGGCATCTTTTATAAAACATCCAGTTTTCAATCATTCAAACTATGATGTGCCAACACTATACCTACGTACAGCTACTGAATGAATAGCACTGCTTTCTGCAGGACTTCTACACAAGTATTATCTTGGCAGAATCTATTTAACTAATGAGAACAGAAATTAAAGCAATACAACTAAAAGATGTACTACAGTATGCCTGTCCTTCAAGTTGTTTTCCAAGATAATGCTTACTGGACAACTTGTCATCTATACAGTTGGCTATACAATTCCGAAAAATAAACTAATTCCATTCAAATATGTTATGAAATAGGCATATTCATTAGTATTTACATTTTAAACTCCCATTTTGCTGATATCTATTAAGTGACAAACACATCTTTATGTCAAATCCACCTTCAGAGTTTGCTAACTGCTAGTGCTACAAAAGCTTGAATTTGTCAGATGCTACTCTTGGGTTAAAATGTTCAAACTCATTAAATTGCACTGACATAAGCAATGGATGATAAAATGTTGTACTCAGCACTTCTCAGGGTCAAAGTCTGAGTCCCAGATTGATTATTTTTCATACAAGTTTAGAGAAAATTATTCTTGCGACAGGATCTCACTGAAGATAAACTTGTGCTTCTGTGCATAAGCTCACTTCCATTTTTGGAACCAGACTTATTACCTCACAGCCAACACATGAAGTTTGCTCCATTTAAGTACTTTGATCTTTTCCCATCTTGACATATGAGTTCCTGCTGACAAGCTTCGTTATGAAGATAACTAATACTGCATTAGGTATATATTCCAATATGAAATTAAACTTCATTTTAGATGAAAGAAATCTTACAGGACTTGCTAGAAAAATCTCAGCAACCCCATGACTGCTATGTAGACTGGAAGGCATGTGTTACAGGACTTGTATTCTACTTACATCCTGCTATTGTTCAGTGTTAATGTCCACTTTATGTAATAAAATTAATGGGCCATAAGGCTATGCAATGGCCAAAGGAATAATGTGTTTACAGTGAACAGAACGACTAATACATAAATTTAGGCTTGGCTTCTCTCTTGATCAAGTTTGTGGGATTTCCAGTGTATACATGAAAAATTTCTTGATTTTTTAAACTGATTTTGTGTTCCGATCATGAGGTCTTGTTTATAAACTAGAAAGAAAATAGTATTTATAAAATAGTCATTTGGGAATAAACATTTTTCTTTGGAGAGATAAACACACTGCATCCTCATAACCAGATCTATCAGCTCCATGCAAAACAGAGGGGTCTTCTTTTTCTCTAGATGTACATCAGTGCTAACTGACTAAACTAAACTACATCTGAAAAATGTTGATATAACTCATGGCTACTTTCAGAAATTCTACTAGTTTTGATTGTGATGTCTGTCCATGTTAAAATATCCTTCCCAATAAAGTATTTTCCAGTAGCTGAACTGAATTTTCCTTCTTGCAATAAAAGCCTATTACTTCTTTTCCTATCACAGCAGCATCTCTGCAGCAACTCTCTACACAACATTCTATTTTCTTCTCAATCAGCTATAGAAGAAATAATTCCCAGTCCTTTGCTATTTGTCTCACAGGAAACAGTTCTTAAATATCTCCTTGTTCTTGATGTTCTCCTTTCAGTCACCCTTCATTTAGAGAAGCATCAAAAGGCAGCAAGTCTCAAGAGTGATGTATTATTGCTAAAAAAGAAGAAATAAAGGGTTTTAAAGGTTAAGGGGAAAGCACTGCAAAATGTTAAAAATCGCATGTGATTAAAGAAGTAAGATGAAATCAGAGTTTCTTGGGGCTCCTGTGCTACATTATTGAGAGGCCTACTTTAGCCACCCCTGTAGTGGCTTAAGTAGTCTTTATCTTGTAGTTCCCACTGTCAAAAGGACATTTCAGGATCAATAGACAGTTGCCAGCAATGGCTGTGACTACATGGAAAACAGTCAAAATGTTGAATAGCAGGAAGGGCCAAGCCTGTATCCCTCCTTCCACCCATTACCTACTAAAATACTAAAATTAGTGAACTTCTAAATGATTGAAAATTAAAAAAAAAAAATTTGCACTCATCTAAATTAAAACTTATTTTGCTATGCAGATGTATTTGATATTGAATCCCAAAGTAAATAAGGACTGCCCAAGGAATCAATTTTTTCTAGACTAGATGTATGAGGAAAATGAATTATCCATTGACAAGGACAAGATGTGTTTTGGCCAGGCAAGGGAAACATCTTACAACAGTCTCTGGATGTAGTAACTGAGACTGTCCACAACAGGCCTTAATTAATAACAAAATTCAGAGCAGCAATTATAACTTCCCTTCCCCCACTCCAGTTTACTAGATGTAAGCAAACTGTTTACCAATATCCTTACAAATATTGATTCCCTGTTGCTCCTGGCTCCTTATTTACGCCTCTTTTCTTCTAGCTCCTTACCTACTCTCCCAGGTCTTTTTACTACACTCCATTTTTTTTCCTCATTCTTTCACTTGATCCCTCATTTTTAGATTTCCTGTCCCACCATCACACACATCGACAAGTTTCCTTCTATTTCTCCAGGAGTCAGGCATTCCTGCTAACACCATAAATTTGTGGAAAAGCCTCCAGGTTAGGATGTGAGGTTACAGTATGAGACATGGGCGTTGCTTTCACAGGTGCTTGGGGAAATTATCACAGAGTCAATTAGATTGGGAAAGAAACCTATGAGATCATCGAGTACAATCTATGACCAAACATCACCATCTCAACTAGACCATGGCACTAAGCGCCGTGTCCCGTCTTTCCTAAAACGCCTCCAGTGGTGGTGACTCCCACCTCCCTGGGCAGCCCATTCCAGTGTTTAATCACCCTTCTGTGAAGAAATTCTTCCCGATGTCCAACGTAATCCGCTCGAGTCACTGGTTGCCTGGGAAAAGAGACTGACCCCCACCTGGCCACAGCCTCCTTTCAGGCAGTTGTAGAGAGTGATAAGGTCTCCCCTAAGCCCTCTTTTCTCAAGGCTAAACACCCCCAGCTCCCTCAGCTGTTCCTCATAGCACTTGTGCTGCAGTCCCTTCCCCAGCTCCGTTGCNTCCGGCCGGGCTGCCGCGCCCGGCCCGCCCGGCTGTTAACGGGCGATAAAGCGGCCGGGCCCCGCTCATTTGGCCGCTATTAGGTTGCTAAAGCCGTGACCCGGGTCACTGTTTTTTTCCTAAATGCTGAAGCTTAGGGCACGCTTCAATGAACTAAATTGCTACCGCGGGCGGGATCAGCCGAGTGCCCGGGCAGCTGGTATTCGGGGGTAGTGTTTATTGCTCTTTAATGAATATTGGCTTCATTCGTCTGCGAGAGATCGTATCGCGGGCGCGCACCTCAGCTAGGGTCGTGGCTGGTGTTTACGCTCACCCGCACACCCTCGGCGAGCAAAAACCCTGTGGCACGGCTGGCTAATGAGCAGGTGGCTTTGTTTTAGTATGGTACCTGCTTACCTGGTCTTTTCAGCCTAACAATGTGAGCACATCCCATCGCTCCAGTCCTGTTGGCATCCCATTGCTCCAGTCTTGTTGCTTCGAGCCCTGTGCTGTGAACTGGTGCTCGCTCCTTCCCCGTGAAGTGCTGCGAAACGTCAGCTGGGGCAATGAAGAGCAGGCATCTTCCGGCCATCCCTGTTCGTTGTTGGTGTCAAGTGCGACCAGGAAGTATTTGGAGTCAGAATCTTGNCCTCTTTTCTCAAGGCTAACCACCCCCAGCTCCCTCAGCTGTTCCTCATAGCACTTGTGCTGCAGTCCCTTCCCCAGCTCCGTTGCCCTTCTCTGGACTCTGTCACGCGGTGGGATGACAGAGCCACTGGGGCTGCGCGGCTGTAGCGCTCGTACGCCTTTAAGGGCGGCCTGGCCGCGCCCCCACGTGTGCGATCAGCTGACGGCGCGTCCCTCCCCTCCCTGCCCCGCTCCCTCCGCCGCGAGGTGCGGGCGGCAGCGCGGCTCTGACAGCGCCGCCGGGGCAGCGCCCGCGCCCNGAGTGCCCGGGCAGCTGGTATTCGGGGGTAGTGTTTATTGCTCTTTAATGAATATTGGCTTCATTCGTCTGCGAGAGATCGTATCGCGGGCGCGCACCTCAGCTAGGGTCGTGGCTGGTGTTTACGCTCACCCGCACACCCTCGGCGAGCAAAAACCCTGTGGCACGGCTGGCTAATGAGCAGGTGGCTTTGTTTTAGTATGGTACCTGCTTACCTGGTCTTTTCAGCCTAACAATGTGAGCACATCCCATCGCTCCAGTCCTGTTGGCATCCCATTGCTCCAGTCTTGTTGCTTCGAGCCCTGTGCTGTGAACTGGTGCTCGCTCCTTCCCCGTGAAGTGCTGCGAAACGTCAGCTGGGGCAATGAAGAGCAGGCATCTTCCGGCCATCCCTGTTCGTTGTTGGTGTCAAGTGCGACCAGGAAGTATTTGGAGTCAGAATCTTGGCTCTGTCATTCATGTTTTCACACGGGATGCTCAAGGGTGTAGGCTTTCAAGAGAGGCTCGTCACATGCAACAGAATCTCTGGAGATGCTCTTTTTAATGAACTGTAGGTTTGCCATGTTGAGATGAGAGCTGCATGCAGGCTTAGCCTTTTCTGACAGCTGACTAAACCAGAAATAGGCTAAATTCATACTTTACTATTCTTGTGTCCGTGTAGCTAAGATTTAGTTTGGTTTATTGAGGCTCACACCCCCCAAAATATTTTAGGCTTGCGCTTCAGAATTTGAATACTACAGAGACACTAGAAAATGAGTCCTGTGTGGCAGAAATGGAATGCAGACTTCTCTTTAAGAACCTAGTTAATGAAATACTGATAATAAACTTGCTGGGTATCAAGTGCAGCCTCATAGCTCCTTGAGAGCCTGGAGCTGTTTCTTAGATTTTTTTCCTTTATAAACTTATGTCCAGATGAAACTGGCCATTCTGTACTTTTTGAAATGCTTGCATTAACCTTTGTGACTGCTACAGGCTGTTGTTTGGAAGGCCAACCACTCTGAGAACAATAAATTTAATAAGCCTTGGAAACTGAGAGCATGTTTTTGTATTAACTAAAGGGGGGAGGGTATTAAAGAGCTCTACTTTTTTTTTTCTTCCCCTGACTCTTATTTTCCAGCTGATACTTTTCCTCTTTTTTGTTGTTGGCCGTCTCTGGTGTCAGCTCTAAAAAAGCCTCATTGAACATGAGGTTCAGGCACCTCAGAAAGTCTGCTGTACCAGAAAAAAATTATGATAGTGAGTTAGGCAGCTAGTTGTGTGCAGCTATTTTCGGCTTGTTGTCACAGTCTGCCCTGGTGTAAAGATGGGCCTACTCTTTATCTATTCAAGACTTGAAGTTATAGTGTGAACGTTAGCCTATGGCTGTAGAACAATTGCCTCATTATTTCCATAGCAAAAATAGCTGTACATGTTAAGGAGTTTTGTGTTTTGTGCCTTTAGATTGGGTTCTTGCACATGCATGGGCATCAAAACACAAACAGAAGGTCCCTTTGCTGGTTCCTCATGTTGGGCCCCTGTGTTGCAGCCTGCAGGCAGTGAGGTTTTGTCCTGTGCTTGCAGTTGAGGCAGAGAGTAGAGCAAAGGATGAAGTTGTTTCTGCTTGCAGTAGTGCTGTGACAGTATTTGAGAAAGTTTTGGTTATCAGTGGGGCTGAGTGAGGGAGTTTAGTGGAAGAAGGTGAGGACAGATGAGGTCAGGTTTGCTGCAGCATGGACTCAGGAGTCAGTCCTTCTCCACATCTTCCCTCAGCCAGCGCTTCCCAAACTTGCATGGGAAGGTTCTTTTCCTGATTTTAGCTGAATATGACCTACATTGATGGAGACTTCTCTTCTCCATTAAGAAGCAGATCCCAAGAACTACTGAACATCTGAAGCACCTTTCAATATCATGAGGTTATTGAAAGCGTCCAAAACCTGCTCAAAGTGAAGTCAATTGGAGCCAGCTTGGAGTACGGCCTGAAGCTTTTATGGGTACATACCCAGAACCTGAGTAAGGCCTGCCCTACGTATCGTGTGAGCCTTGATTTATGGCTAATGCCTTTTGATAATAAATTGGCACTAAAAGAATATCTTCTGTGATGCTCTGGTCTGTTTTTGTGGTTTTGCATTGTAACAAAAAAAGTGTCACTGGCCTCTGTATCTTTAATAGCTAGAAGAGGCTCTTCAGCCTAGTGCCTCTTTTGTTTTTGTGTTGATATAGTTATGACGTTAGGAGTGGTGGTTTTTTTTTTTTTAGCCAACATGGCTAAACCAGGTTCAACCTCTAAAAAAGAATACATCTTCACTCAGAGGCACCTTTTACTTATACATGTTGTTCTCCTTGTATTAATTTACATTTAAAAAACATACTATTTGAACACAGCTGCGTCAATGTGGATTTGTAGGTGTTTGTGACTGCATAATCCAGTGTACTGTCTGCAACCTTTTTCAGCTTCATTCTTGCTACATTGTGTCTGGAAGGACTTTAGTGTATTCAGAGACTTGTGTTGGTTGGCCTCTGTTCAGTAGACTATGCTTAATTTAAGGAGTTACGGTATGATGCATCTTGTGAAAAGCATGGCATGTGACCAGTCTTACAGTTTTTGCTTGGAGAACTTGTGGGGAAGCAATAAAAGTGCTTCAGTTTTTCTTATGTGCTACAATTACAATGCAAATTTTGAAGCTCCTGTGCAGACTTTCACAATACATTTCTTCAGTGGCATCCTCTGCAGTAGATAAAGTTCTTACATGCTTCCGTTCAATATATCAGTCTGATCTGTGTAGAATTTTTAAAAGCCGCTCGAGAGAGTGGTGTAGAAATTTGAGTGTGTCTCTTCACAAAAGAAAGGTGTTATATTGGCCTGAGAGGTTTATAAGAAAAAATTGATAACCTGTTTAATTTTGTATTTTTAGCATTTTTATTATGATAGCTTATCCCTAAATTATATCCCAAGATACTATGTACTATCTTAGTTGTATATAAAAATGTTTCTTGGACAGGTATTGAAGAGCATATTCCAATCTGAAATGGAGCATAACTCTTCTTGCATGATCAACCACTTCAGCTTTAGTGATTTTTTTTTTTTTCATTTTTTGTCCCTTTTCTGAGGAGTTAAACAGGAACATGGGTTAGCAACGTTAAGAGAGTGCACACTCCTAGAGTGTTAGAATCCTCGTTGCTTTGTTGGGGATTGGTTTCTTTTAACTATAACAAGTTTGGGGTTTTTTTTTGTTCTTTATACATTTGTTAGCTGATACAAACTATTTTACTCCTGTATGCATGCACATGAAAGCTAAAATTTGGAAAGTTTTTGAGTAAATGTAACTAAATTTTCAAATTTTGGATGAATATGTGAATAACCCTTAAAGTTACTTAAGAGTTTCTGCTTGATTTCTGAACAGACTTGACACATTCTAGATCGTTAGTGTTCAGACAAAGTCTTGGCTGGGGAAAGCTGCATATACCAAACTGGTGTTCTTGAAAGTGTTAGGTGATACTAAAAAAAATAAAATGTTTCTGAGCAACTTTTCTTTCTTCAGCAGCTTGCTTTTAAGACCTTTCTTTTAAATAGTTAGACTCTTTAATGTATTTGGGTAGGTTAGATTCAGGAAGTGGCAATATGGGTTAGATCAAGATCATTTAGTGATTCTGTTCCACTTCAGATCCTGTCTTCCCATTGCTGTTGCCACTTCATTGTTTGGTATCTGCAGGTCATAGGAAACTTTCTTTCTTATACCAATAATGCGTTGTAGAGGCGTATGTTTGGAGGTAAGAGTTTTACTTAACTGAAACTTTGTAAACTAGCAGATGCTGTCCTTTGAATAAGGAATAATGGGTAAAGGTCCATACCAGCAACTCTGTATTTTCCCTCTGAGGCACATGCATGTTTTTGATAAATTGCCTGACACATGAGCAGCAACAGTCTATACACAGGGCCTTGTCCTCTTAGTGTTTGCTGAACACCCCTCTCATGTGAATTTTGTCTTTTGTCATGTAAAAATAAGGATTATTTAGGCTCTATGTTGACTCGTCTATCAGCTTTAACATCCTTCAAAATTTACAACTTCTGTAGAGCACAAGGGCTTTTATTTTATTATCCCCTCTTCAGTTTGGGAAGTTGATTAGACACAAGGGTGAGGGGGTCTGACAGTTGTTTCAAAATAAAGATATAGCTGAATGCAGGAAAGAAAACAACAGCTGTAAGGTCAACTAGTGTACAGGGTGCATGCAACTGTATTAGTGTTTGGATCAGATGTGAGTCTTTGAGTTGAAGAAGGTAATGCTTATGGTCATAGATTTGCATTGCAGAGTATCACAGATGACATGAACTTAGTATTTTTTCAAATGAAAGCTGATGGAAAGATTTACTTCACTAATGGGTTTTTACACCACAGGCCTAGATCAGAAGTAGTGTCTGAAGTATGTGGTATGAATACTTGGTCTTCAATGCCAGCTCTTGCTGTGTACCACCACACCATGTTGCTCTGCAGTATGTTGCTCCTGAATTCTTCAGTCAGACCTCCAAGCCTCAGGCAACATGGTGATGAATTTCACAAAAGGTTAGAAATGCAAGCTTTTTATAAGTGAGACTATCTGCATTTAGTAAGGACAGAATATTCCTTCTAATACCACATGCTGATTAACATTTTTGGCTTGTTGTCAGTATCATCAGCTCATGTTTTTTAATACTGCCAGCTTGTGATGTTTATTCTCTTGAACTGAATTCTGAAGTTTTGTGATTGTGTGAGGATATTAGCTATCCATTAATAAAAGAAGCATTTTTAGTTTAGTTTAGTTTAGTTTAAAACCACAAATGTGGGCCTGAAGAGCTGTAAAGCCATATGAAAAAAACCACAACAGTGTTTAAAGTCTTGTGCTTCTTTGTGTTTTGTCTCATACTGCTCTGCAGTATGTTGGTTTTGCTGTTTTACACTGTGTATGCAGCATAACTTTCTGAAGTGCAAAGCGTCTGACTGTATGAAAGTCCTTGTGGACACAAGCAGGGTATTTGCAGTTGAATAAAAGATGGCTCATCTCATGCTGGAGCTCTTCAGCATACAGAATTTTTTTTCCTCACTGGCATCCTGGTAAGGTGACTAAATTAATTGCCAACCGGTTTGTAACTTCCTTCTATCTGTGAGGAAGAGACACAAAGCAGGAAATGCAGCTGGCAAGTCCTCTTATGCTAGACACAGTCCTGCCCTAGAGCTTTGTTGCTTATAAGAACAAACAGTACGAAGAACATGAATCTTTGTACAATACTCTGCTGTATGTTTTGGTGGAGCAACAGGAGAAGAATTTGTTCATAGGACCCACATTAGCTTTTGGCATTGGAGAGTCTGAGTAAGCAAGATGGCATCCAAGATCCACTAGGAGCTGTTGATATGGGGGAAGTAAGTTTGCAGATTTCTTTTTTTTTGTTATGACTTGGAGCTTTTGTATGGAAGAAGCATCTGTTTTCTACGTTTTATTAGCTTTTACAACAACTACTGCCTAGTCCTCTTTTAAATGACTCTGACTCTAATAGAGGTGAAAAACTTAGAAGCAATTAAAAATGAAGTAATCATTTTTTAATCTGTGATACAAATTTCATGAGAAATACGAATGAGTATTGAGAGCACAGCTCTGGCAGTGAGTAAGAGGGAGAAGTGAATGCAGAGATTACAAGAGAATTTCATGTTTGTGTTTAGTTGTATAAACTGCATATGCTTTGGATGGGCTTATGCAGAGACAAATATTAAGAATGCATATTGAACCCAGGAAAAAAAATCATAGTACCTCTTCTGATATTCATCATGAAATGGCAGATGAAATTCAGTGTTGATAAATGCAAAGTTGCATATATTTATAGAAGTCACATGGTAGTACAGATGCATGGACAGGCCCTAAAATACCATCAGTAGCAGGAAAGGGAATGAGGATCCTTCTTTAAAATGTCATCCCAACCCAGACATCTGTCAACAAATTTAGAGTATTAAGCAGGAAAAAGGGAAAGAACTCATTTTTACACTGCTTAAATGTATGGTTTGCTTTTCTCTTATATGCTGCATTTCTGGTTGCGTCATCTCAGGAAGAGTATTGAAAAACCAAAGAAGATACAAAGAAGGATGATGTGGTAGTTGAAGGAAAGCAATTGCTTCCATACAAACAGGGATTAAATAGTCATAGCCCTTCAGTCTGAAGAGACTGCTGACTGGTATGAGCAGGCAATATTCTAGACCTCTTTGAAATCAGAAAGAGAGGGTAACTAAGCAATGAGCAATTTTTTCCCTATAGAAGAATTCACTAACAATTATAATCCAGGAACTGTGTTTTCATGTGAGTGTAGTTGAATTCTCACTTGTGCAGTAATGTTAGGGAGGTCAAGATGAGCGGACCAGGAATTTGTAGTGTCTTCAAAGACAGATCTGTTGTGGGTTGGTATTAAACATGATGTTCACATGGTAGGAGATCCTGAAGTTGTGATTGCTGGAACATAAGGATAGGTCCATGAGACATGATTCCCTGGATGTCCTGATGCTTTGCTGTGGGCTAAAGACATCTATTTCTCCTCACTGAGAGGACAGCTAGAACTAGTTCTGGAACAGGAAATTGCAGTTAGAAAATTGGCATATTCCGGGTGGTGTCCAGGAGTGCTCCCCGGTGTAATCAGAATTGCATCGACTGCACGGGAGGGTGAGAGTTTTTAATTCAGAGGCATTTATGAAGATACTCAATCTGCTCCAGGGACACATAGCTGATGGATTCCTTCTGCTTGGAGTTGCTGCCTTGACATATGAGGAGAGGCTATTGGCTTTCCAACGTCTGTGTTTTAATGAATTTATGACTTTGTATGTAAGGCCCACAACACTGAGTGAACCTGAAACTGCGTAGACAGCCTACATAGAGAGATGATGCACTCTACAATGAGTGATCTCTTCTCTCAGTGCTTTATTCTTGCCTAGAAACTTGCATAATTTCAGGTTTCAGCAAGACTGGAGAAAAGGTCCAGAATTCTTGAGAAACGTCTATGCTGTTCTTACAGCTATTAATTTTCTGCTGGCTAATCTGCATCTTTCACTGCCTGAGCCATTGCAGTCCTGGAAACAGTCATGGAAATGTTCTACTGAGAGTATTGCCTAAAAGAGAGAAGAGCATTGTTCTCTAGTGCATCCACTTGATTACTTTTTATGATGACAAGAGAGTTCTTGGACTCAGTCCTATTTCCTGTTCACATATCATTGCTTTTCCATCAACATCAAGTTTCTTCTAGTCTCTAAACTAAGATTTATTTTTCTAATGATTATGTACAAGAAGATTGGTATTTTAGAAATCTAATTATTCACTATTAAAGGAGAATATGAAAATATTTTCTGTGTCTTTTATCCCTGAGAAAAGTATTAAAAAGAATTCAGGGAGTTTAAATTAGAAATGTTATTAATGGAATGTGCTAGAGGGCTGTGACGTCTTGTGCAGAAAGGGGAGCCTTGGAGCTACTAGTTGGAGTTCAGTACACAAGGTTAGCAAACAGCAGTTCTGGTCAAAGTTCCTGCTACCTTTACTGTAGTGTAGTTGTGTGTGCTTTTGGGTACCTACATGTTCCTCAAAACATAAGCACTGAGAATTTGTTTCAGGCTCCATACATAAAGGTACCTGAAAACTTGCATATTTTATACACTTGTACTGCTAATTTTTGCAATTTTATACACTGAAAAAGATGCAGATAAGAATGGAGATGGAAAAAACTTTTGCCTGGAAGATCCAGCAATTCCAAGTGATTACTGGGTTGTATCACTTCATTATAAATGAGCAGAAGCGTGTCTTGATCTTTAGTTTATTAAAGAAATATATCACCAGAAAAAGAACCTCTAATATCTTCCTTTTCTCGTGTTGCTTTCTGTTTTTGTGGTCTTGGAGCTATATTCACTGCTGTGATTTATTTAGGATTATGTCACAGCGAGTTGAGGTCCAGATGAGTATTTCTGCTGGGTGGCAGAACTGAGGGTACTGGCTCCTGCAGTTCTCTCAGGTGTTGAGCCTTTTGCTTCTTTTCTGAGAATCTGATTAAGATCCCTCTCCCGTTTTGCCCACCAAGGTTCTTGAGGCTAGTGCTTTCAACTTAGTGCTTGCATCTTTGAAGTCATCTGTTGCAGAACACGCTCTAATTAATCTTTTCAAAATCTGGTCTCTTGTAAATATTATGAGTAGGGATTTAATCTTGCGTTTGCTGACGAAATAGATATTGTTTAAAACAATGGCTTTGTGAGTTGCAGACTGTGTGCCTGTGTCAGAGCTGAATGAGAATTTTTTTTCAAACACCAAATACTGAAATTGTTTTTTACTGATATTTGTACTGATAGCTGAATACTTGAAAAAATGGACAGAACAGGTACTTGTTGTGAATTGAATGTTGCACAGCTGCAGGACAGCCGTCTTTCTAAGTCATTATGAACAGCCACGTTTTTACAAGGTACGATTAAAATAACAAAGTCCTGGGTGAATAGGAAAGTTAGCCATGAGTTTACTCTCCAGTGGGAGAAATTATTTAATGTTTGTGAGATGACCCTTTGCCTAAGCAGAAGGGTGCTTTTTGGCAGAGATGCATGCGTATATTGTTTGACGTACTTGACCTATTGACTCAATTTTTCACTTTTGACATGTGAAGCCACTTCTGTGAAGAATTAGTCCTTGTAGAATTGTATCAAACAAGGTATCTTTCTTTCATAGTATTTGTAGGTATATTTTAAAATTTTTTTTCTTTTATTTTCATGCTTACCATGTAAAATCCTTTCAGAAAGCAACAATAAACTGTAAGTAAATTAAATGCAAATTTTCCAACAATTGTTTTGTTGCCCAATTTTATGGTCCCAAGTGAGTTGCACAACCAAAGTAATGAAAGATTGCAAGTATCAAGAATAAACTCCCCATTGTAGCAACAGATTATCAACTATATCTTAATTCGGTGGCTGGAGTGATAGTCTGAAGGATAATGTCATTAAACTTTTAATTATTTAAATCAATTCCTGTCACTTTTTCAAGGATTAAACTGAAATACTACTGGGGAGGGAATTTAAATTGTCAGAAGGAAGGATAGGTGAATATAATAGGTATTAATAGTAGCGTTGGATTTAATGACCCTTTTTACCACAATGGAATGTAGTTTATAAGCATTATCTTGGGGACTTGAAGAAGGGATTTTCTTAATATTTCAGTGGGAAATGCTTAAGGGAAACATTTATCGGTACTGTATGTGACAGAATTCATGCCTTATAATAATAGCCTGTGGTTTCAGAATATTACAGTAGCAAACCCAACAAGAGATGAGTAAAGTAACACAGGATGTAGGTTGTTTTATTCTGCTGAAGCAAGGATCTATAGGGGCTTGCTGGGGAATTTGAACTGCAGTTTAGTTCTCCTACTAATGTATAGCCTGGAAGTAGTGAATAAAAATTAAAAAAAGAAAACAATTTATAATGCTGTGTTGTCTAGAATAAAAGCAAACTGTATACATGGAGAAGCTGTAATGGTTTGCTGCTGCTGCATGTTTACTTCTCTTGCAAGCTGAAATAAATTTACTTTGTATATAAAGTTGTGTCTGCCAGCAATGTGGAATCTGCCAGGATACTGAAAATGCAAATCACTGAATGTATCACCCGGTGTTTAAGTATGGGCTTAAATTGCTGGAGACCCAGGTTAAACATTAGGAAGCTTTCCAGTAGAGAGGGTAATGAAGCACCGAACTAAATTGCTTGGGGAAATCATCCATCCCTGGAACCTTTGGAACAAGGTCTGCAAATACTCTCAGGAGGGATATGGTTTATGATCCTGCCCCACCACTTTGTGTAACTGTAGGATTTCTTTAAGTCAGTTCCTATATCTCTGTCACTTTTTTCTTTCTGGGAGAAGCTCAGAGCACAAGTGATAGACTTGGATGTTTGTTCCTAAAGTTGAAAAAAAAAAAGACCCCTTAAACTGAAATGGTGCTTTGAATAATTTCCTTGTCATTAATAATATGCTAGATTACTTCCATTAAAAAAAAGAAAATCAATTGTGCTGTTGAAGTTTGCTTTCAGGTTTTTTTGCTGTGCTTTTTGACTTTCAGACAGTTCAGTGAAATACTGTTTGTTTCAAATTCAAATGTAACAGTTACAGCAAAAGAAAAATGTTGGTGCACATTTTTTTAATTTCTTATAATTAGTAAGATCTATTATTTTGATTTTTTTAAAATCCCAATTCTCATTAAATGGATATTTCATTTAAAGGGTTTTCTCTTTTTTGGAGGGAGGGAGAAATTAGAAAGCAGATGCTGAAAAGATGTTTTGACTGGAATGTTTAGAGTCTGTATCATCCAGCACTTTATCTTAGATAATGTGTGAACTTGTTAAATATTTAATAAAAATGTTTCACTTGATGGCTTTAAGTTTTGCATTTCAAATACCTTATATAAAGTAATTCCTCAATTACTCTTCTGAATAAATCATTGTAAGCTTAGTTTATTTTACCTAATCGCATAAGAAATATGGCAAACATACAATAGTTTTTATTTTGGTGTTGGAGAGCTGCATTTATTTCCTGGCTTTGTTATGCTAATTAAAGAAGGTGTTTTTCATCTGTTTCATCAGAAATTCGTAGTCCATCCTCAGCCTCTCTGGGTGACTGCAGAAGACATAGAATTGTGGCATCACAGCAGATCGGAAGTTGAGCAAGTTGAGGGTAAACACTTTTCATATGATTATTCCCAGCTGTAAGAACAGATAAAATAAAATGTTCTATTTTCATGTTCTACTTTGAACATGAAAATATCAGAAAACTAAAGGAATAAGACTCCAGAAATGTGCAAACATTAGATTATATGCATTATTTTGGTATATAGAGGAAAAAAGTTTCAGTGATGGTACAGGGAGAGAAGAACTGTAACATATAAACACATAAGCTCTTTACAGTCCACTAAGAGGCCAAAAAGCACTCCATTAAAAGGTTTCTCGCAGATTGTTTTTGAAACAGAGTAGATAAAAATAAATGAGACTGAAAGCTTACATGCAAACTGTTGAGATTGTGTACAGGCATTTTGGGGATCATTAGGTAATTTGAGGCCTATAATTAAATACTGAACTAGTAAGTGTAAAGGTGTTGACAGCTGCTTCTGTATGAAAGCTAGTATGTATCTGAATAACCTGAATTTATATGGCATTTTTCTCGGGTTGTTTAATATAGCTTTGAAGTTGTTTTTTTCAGGGCAGAGGGGAGACATGGGAAGAAAAGTAGATTTTAATATATAGCATTCTTGATAATTTCTTTATTTTAATTCCTTTAGACTATGTCTGAATGTATCCAGCTCTCATTTGCTGTTTGTAGAATTGGCATTTACACGGTAAGGCAACGTTCTAACTATAACTAACTAAGTAATTTTTATTAGTGTTAATGCCATTTGAGTGAAAAGAAGTTATTTAAGTTTTTTAGTATTGGATTTAAGTAATGCAGATAGCAAAAGGGCTTTGTCATACTAATTTGCATAAACAGACTACAGTAGGTTTTTGTCCTGTGAAAGATTTACTAAAACCAGAAGAGAAAATGTGTCCTCTACTTTAGTTGAAAAAGGTAAAGAAAAATTCAGCCAACCTCCCGAGGTGTAAGAAAATTTAGAATTCATCTGCATCAGTTGCTGAGAATTCTTGGATAATGTAATTGGTGAGGGGTTTATGTACATTTGCCATTAAATATCTATGATGTTTGAGTAACATCACATATTAAAGCATGTTAGCTAAATGCACATATTGTAAGCTTTGTCTGGAAAGCCTTAACATTTTAGAAATGCTGTTAAGTTAAACTTACCTTATATAAAAGAAATAAGAAGTTTACTTCAAGCATGCATCCTAAATATGCTAGCATTTTTTTTTCTGCTCCCAGTTGTTCTAATTAGTGATGAGGACAGTTAGATGAATGGGGTTTTGCAGAAATTAATTGTAATGAATACATTACAATAATGTGTAGCGTAAACAGAGCTTACACAATGTATAAGACTCCATTGCTCAAATCATGCTTCATATCCTGGAGCTTTCAGAGTGGGAATGCTGCTCCTTCTGTTACCACTTTTCAGGAGGAAGCCTGGAACGTACCACTTCATGCAGTCAAAAGTGTAGATGAGTTTTGAACAACAGTGATGAGGGCTATGTGCCATCAGGAAGTCTAACTTGAGGACAGAATCTCAAAGCTTAACATTTGCTTTTGTTCACAGAATTTGATTCCAGGCAGTGTTTAATATCTGCTTGAGTTTTTTTCCCCATGACATTTGCCTGCTTTCTGTTTTCAACATCTAAAAGTCTTCTAAATGGTAGAAAATAAGAGTCAAAAGCCTATTTCCTTATGGTATTTAAATTTCTTAGCAAGACTTTCTCTCTAAAAATCCCGGTGTGATAAGAGTATACTATCTTGAAGGATCAGAGGGGGTTACAGTATGAGGTTTCAATGGCTGCAAGGTACTCAAATGGTTTGCCAGTTCTTTAGAAGGCTAGAGTAAGCTGTTCAAATTAATTTGAGGGAATGTCCAAGTACAAATGTGTGTGTATTGCAGATCTGGGTATAAGCAGGTGCAATGTACAGCAAAGTACGTCCTCTGACAGTAATCAGTTCTGTTTTAGTTTAAAATTGGTTAAGTGTTGTCTGTATACTGGAGTGCCCTGCAAAGTTGTGGTAGCTGCAGTTGTAGTGATAGTTGTATAACTGGTATCTCACTCGAACCTTTTGGGCAGCAAAATACTTAATTTCATAAAATGTTTTAAATTGAAAACCAAAAAGAGCTAGCTTGATTTATTAAAATGCTGAAAGAAATTTATTTCATTGACTGCTGGTACTTAAGGGAGGATAGTGAGGAGGATGATGACTATGCTTCAGAGCATCTGGAGATACACAGTTGTGGCCACAGTTGTACAGGGCAGGACACGGGTCCCATGTAAAGTGCACTCGAAGGCTAAAATAGTCCCTTTAGGAAAATGCTAGGTGCAGAGAGTACTTGCTTACATAGAAATGTCTGTCATTGGAAAGGTGACTTTCAGATGATCTGACTGGAGGCTGGGTTTAGCCAGCTTTGGTGTCAGAGTAAACAGAGGCCTGCTGAAGTGAGAGCTGTGCAGAAATACAGTGTGATAGTTTCTGCCTCTGCACCATGTCCTGCTCATGCTTGTAGCTCTGTCACTGGTTTTGTTGCTCAGGTGTGTCAGCAGTCTGGCAGCTAGCAAGTACTGTGTGCTCCATACTGATGTCAAGAAGCAAACCACAGAACTCCAGTTCGTATTTCCTTTTTAATTAATTCCTTGTGTCTTGTGCTTTCTGCTGCATGCTGTTTTGCAGATTCAATAGATTTTCCATTTGCTAGTTGATTGATTTTTATCCAAAATCTAAGCAGTCTCTCAGATGCCAGTCCTTAGCAGCACCATGTGTTCAGCTTGTACTGTGTTACTTGGACACTTCCTGTTCTGCGTGTCCTCATGGTACAATGCTGCAAGTAAGGCTCTTAGTCCTTTGGACTACAGACATCTCAGCTGTTAGTCTGTTACCAAGCTGCTTATCAGTAACACTCTAAAGCACCCATTACATCAACTGTACTACACCATTAAATAGGCTTCCTGTTTTTATGGCACATACAGATTATGAGATGGAGGAAGAGTTTATGTAGTGATCCATGGCAAAACAGCCTGTGCTGCCTTCATCTACCACGATTAAGAAGTCAAAACTTTGTTGTCTTGAGCTAGGAGAAAACCTACATCTTTGCAAGAGTACAGGAGGAGATGGGATGCCTCTTTCAGGTGAATTAACTAGATGAGATTACTTTAAAGTGTACACCCTTGCAGGGAGGAGGAGCAAAGCAGAAGTGGTTAATATAAGAACTGTGTAGACATTTGTAGGGATCTGAAACTGACAGATTTGTGTTCTAAAAGGAAAACATTATCATAAACTCAAATGAAAACTTTTGGGATTAAGTAATCAACCAACCAATGAAAAGAAACCTTAATGTTTCACATAGGTAGTAGCTTCTGGCAGAAGTACCAGTTTTTCAGGTGCATGTGTCTGCTTCTCCCACCATACTAGTATCTGCATCAGATGTGTCAATTGGATGTGTGGGAACAGGCAGATAAATTTGTGAATCTGCATGACTGTGGAGATTGTAAGCATATGGCAGCTTGTAGCAAAGGTTATAATTTATTTGCTTTCTGTTTCTGATTTAATTTTCTTAACCAGGTAAAGGTCCTATTAAAATAATGATGGAGAATTCTACCTACATGAACTTCAGAGGGGAAAATAATCCAGATTTTTTTGTCTTGTAAAACAATTTTTGTGACAGGATGCTTGCCACCTTTATAAATATTTAGGACGCCGCCTTGGAAACTGTGTGCATGATTAGGTGCCTACACATATACTCCAGAAGGTTGACTGATACTCTGTGCTAAGGCTTTGAGACTTTTTTCCTTTCATCCATTTGCATATAATTTTAAGCTTTTTTGAACAGGGGTAGTAAGGTATTCTGTCTGTCCCTCACCCTTAAATGTGACTGCAGGAAGATGCAAAATGTAATTTTCACATCACTTGTTGTTTTGGATAGCAAAACAAGGACAGAAGCCTCTATGGGGTGAGAACCATGCAGAAATACCTAAGGAGGCCTAGTGAAAGCATGGTCTTTTACTGGTGTAGATTAGAAGGAAAAATATTGGAAAATGCATTTTCCTGTTTCAGGAAATTAAAAAGTAAGTTTGTCTGGGTTTCAAAGTATGGCATCCATAGATAAATAATTTTGTTTCAAAGCAAAACAAGGATAACGAAAAGCTCTCTGTAGATCTTTCTGCTTTCAGATGCTGGGTATGGCAAAAGCGATGCACTGTAGCAACATTGCATCAATGTTGGCATCTTCTTCCTCAGAATCATGAGTAATGGATATTTTAGTTTTAGTAGCCTCTTGGCTTGAATTTGCACAATGAGAAGTGTAAATAAATGATGCTTTTTTACAGCTTTGCTTGCTATCGTTTATGTATTGTAAGTATGGTAAACGATGCAAATGTGCTTTTAGTTTTCTGGTTTACTTTGGACTTACTTACATTTGTCTTTGTTTATAATGATAAATTCATGTCTTGAAATGGTTTGACTGGAAACAGCTGTTGTGCTAAGGAATTTGTCTGATGTTAGAACAAAACAGAAATAACATTTACTCATGAAGTGGTGGAGAGGAAGCTCTTAAAAGAAGGGAAACCAACTGAGGCAACAACTAAAGGCAGCCATGAAATAGGAGGTAATTATGGGAACATGTCTGGGAGGTTTCTGGAGCCACCCTGTGACTTCGAGTATGGAAAGCTTCCTATGAGACTCTTCCCCTCCTTGACATGGTTTCCCATTGGAAAATACTAAGTTAAAGTAATAACAGTGTTCATATAGCATATCCTGTCTACTCCTCCCTTTCCCATGTCGTGTCCTTGACATGAGCAGCAAAACAAAAGCACAAAAGTGCAGCAGGAAAAAGTCCTTTTATGTGCTACCCTTGGGAAATGTGGATAATTCCATTCACAGTCACTGCTGATATTCTGTGGATAGACTGTTGGAAAGGAAAGGTGTAAATGTTTTTAACTTCCAGCCTTAAATAAAAGGTTCTCGCTATCACCCCAGTCTTGGCAGTGACTTGCATTGGGTGGGACTATGCCTGCTTTGTTGTTGCAAATCTGTAGTCAAGCTGCTTGAGCCATGCCAGTCGTGATTTGTGTTGCTACCAACCTAAACAGGAGAAAGAGGGGCAGACTGTCCTGATGCATGTGCCACTCTGTGCATGTGAATATTAGCCATGCTGTGGGTTTTTTACTATGAGCTATGAGACTTTACTTTCTGCTTTTTCTGAAATAAAGGAACAGTTGTAACATTTTTTCAGATGAGGAAAGTAAAGACAGGTGGAGGGGGAGAACATCAAGGCTGGGCCAGGAGTGAGGATCAGAATACAATTCTCTTCCCTTTCCACAGAGTTCGTTGGTTGAAGTGAACAGTGCTGACATTACTCAGCAGTCTCTCCTTGTGGCCAAAGCTCATGTTACCTGCTCAAAGAGCTCCGCAGCTCGGTGCAGCCAATGCTGCTGCGACAGCATTGCTTCCTTGGGCTGCTCAGTGATATACACTGTATTTCCAGCTCTTTGAGAACTCCTGACAATTAGGAATTGATTTCACTTGGAAAGGTATGGTTTGCCAAAATAGCCTGTTAATTTTTGTCAGAATCTGTTGGACAAACTTGCAGGTTGGAACAGAGCTTTGTCCTGGACTAGGGGCTTTACAAATACAGGTTTTGTTCCATCTGATTTGTCTCTGCTGTCCATGGCTCCTTCCTGCTCTAGAGGACAGCAGTGTTGTTCTACAGGCCATTAGCTTCAAGGAGGACAAGAGGAAAAGCCCAGATCATCATTACAAAAGACTCCAATCTTTTCTGTTCTGACAAGCTGCTGTTCAATTTGTATTTATCAAAGCTGTGGGGTTAGTTATCCTGTACGTAAGTCCTGTTTTGCTTCTTCCCTTTGGAAGTCAGGATTCCTAATCCTCAGTCTTGCTGTTTGTCCAGAAAATAGTTGCGTAATGTATTGTCAGAATGTTGTATTTTGCCTTCATGGTGCTCCACATGGAAAATAAACTACTGTTGTTAGGCTCACGTCATGCAGGGGGTGATGGTATGAGCATGGAATTTCTCTGGTAGCCTCTGCATCCTTTTTCTGTGTAGTTTGCAAAGTAGCCTCTTTAATTATAAAAATAAATAAATAATGATTTTCATTTAATATAATTGGTTTAAAATTTAATTTGTAAGTACATTGCAAAGTAAAGATATTGAAAATTCTGACCATCTCCTATGACAAAAATGACCTGTTTGAAATCTGAGGTGCCCTGAGATTGTGGACTTGGAAAGATAGCAGGGGAACATGTTGAATTAGTGGCAAATTACAAATCCCGCAGTTCACTGTATCATTTGAATTACTGAGAGGGTGAAAAGACTAGAAATGGCTCTTCAGTGAAAGTGAATGTTTTCTTTCGCGTTCTGTAGTCCAGAGGTTGGGAGTATGCATAGCCATGAAATGTGCAAAAGAGCAAATTGATTTGCAAGGATTCATGACTGGGCAATTCGAAGTTGTGATGGAAGACTTCCTGTGATTGTGGTCAAAGGTGCATGCCCTGCTGTCTGTGTGCATGCAATCACATCCTCTACCTTGTACAGTTGGATAAGTAGGAATCTAATATGTGATCTGCAAGTGGAAATAGGGAGCAACAGTAATATATACCATTCACAGTATTTTGCATGCAGTTGCAGGTTTTTTAAATTGTTCTGTTTTTTTAGTCCTAGCCTTGCCAAAAATTGTGTTGCTTTTGAGTATGAATTTCAAACTGTTTGTTGTTAGTCTTTATTTGCCTTTAACAGCAATTGGGCAACCACGGAGCACTAGAAATTATGCTTCTTGCAGAATAATCACATCTTTCATAAGATGTCATATTACAGCAGAAGTGGTAAAAGTTTGTTCTGCAGCTTGTAAACTTTGTACTGTGAGCTCAAAGTTGTCTGTTTGTCTTAGAGTGAGAGAAAATTGCTTTTTCCTGTGAACATGCATGCCCTCTATCCTGAGGGCATCAATGATAAGTTACTATTATGGTTGCTGCTGAAAATAGTTCAACTCTCTTTTCTGAAGACATCCTGCATTTGTTCAAGAATAGGTATCTGTTAAGGGAAGAAGTCATACAAGTGGATAGTAGATTAAAAATAAAGGAAGTGCATCAAATGCCACAAAATGTAATCTGTCCATGAGTTAGCTTTTTTGTTTTTTGGTGGAAAGACACTTCTAATTCTCAGCATCACTATATGTCTATCCTTGGTGTTTTTAATGTTTTTTCTCATCTTAAAGTGTAAAATGTTTGCTCAGGTTTTGAAGTTAGTTTTCGAAGTGGTTTGCTGAATATCTGCTGCTACAGCTTCTTTATCATTCCAGTCTGCTGTCTTCAAAGTAGCTTTAAGATTGTATGCATGTGTAATTAAATCCATAAATGCTTTTGGAAAGGCTGTTCTACAGCATCCTTTAGAGCCTTTTAAAGTAAATAGTGCTTTTAGATCTGCCTTCTATTACAATGTTTGTATTTTGATCAGTTTGATTATATTGCACACAAATCATAAAGCTAGTTATATTCTGTCATGTGAAAACTTTTGAGTGCCACTTCATTTTTATGGCAAGGATTTATATAGTACAAAACTATATTGAATTTTTACTGGGTTTATATTGCTGGGTATTATGTTGTTTAACAGTAGAAAACAACAGTGTTTAATAGATGCCATAAATTCTTACTGTGGTTCCACTGGTATGACTATATATACTTAAATTTCAAAAGGAAGCTTTCAAGTAAGTAAGTGTTACTAGGATCTCAAATGCCATTCTGGGTAATAGACTTAGGAAATGGTAAAAATGTGAGAGGTGGTTTAAGAATGTCCTTTGTCATGGAAAGCAAAGGCTACATATAGCTACTGCATGGTATGTTGTAACTAAGATTTTAAAATTCTGTTTCTGATATTGTCAGAATTGCCTGTGTCAATGTAGGCAAGTCTCTGGTACCTGTGTTTTCATCAATGTTTGTTCCAAGGCTTCCCAAACTTACAACTTCATTTTTTTTAGCTTTATTTAATGCTGCCAGTGAAAGTGCTAGACCCACCTTGTTTCACTCAAACCTTCTGGTGTCTTCAAGACCTCATGAACACAGATTATTTGTTGTGCAGTTATTTTATCATGGAATGTCCTGTGTGGGAAGGGACCTGCAAAGATCATTGAATCCATCTTCTGGTGCTGCACAGGACAACTCAAAAAATCTCACCATATGCATTGTCAAAATGCTTCTTGATTCATATTCTGGGGCTTTACACATTACAGAAAAAACAAGGTTGGTGGATCTTCAGATCCAATCCCACAGAGCTTCTCATCTGAAAGAGGGTTTTTTTTTATTAGTGTAAGGAAAGCAACAGCAGCCAATGGAATGAAATGTCCCACTTTCTCCTCCTCTTCTCCAAATCACAGTGTCATTTGAGAGAGGGACACACAAGTCTGCTGTATGTTTCCTGGACTTCCAACAAGATGCAGATGCCAGAACAGAGAGTAGCTGCGCAGTAGCATTTTCAAAACTTCATTTTCGCCTTGGGCATTTGCTGGCACCGTGTTTTTGAAAAGATCGATAATCTTCCAGTGGTTTCTTTTTCAAAACAAGGCAACATGTTTTCATGCTGTGACTGGGACTTTTACAAGGCCGTGTAGTGATAGGACAAGGGGGAATGGCTTTGAACTGAAAGAGGGCAAATTTAGATTAGATATTGGGGAGAAATTATTTACTGGAAGATGGTGAGGCACTGGGACAGTTTGCCCTGAGAAGCTGTGGATGCCCCATCCCTGGAAGTGTTCAAGGATATGTTGGATGGGACTTTGAGGAACCTGGTCTAGTGAAAGATGTCCTCAACATTAATAAATGTTGCATCTCAGGCAAAAACCACAACCCATCTTTTTTGCTTATCTTTGCCTCAAATTCCATTAATAATGTATTTTTTGTAACCACTCTTTACACTGTAATGTAGTCAGACAACATACACTTTACCCTAATGGAAGATGATTGTTTGTACCCCAGTTCTAAAAGTGCACACATTTCCAAACCATGTGAGATTTTGCTTCTTAACCAGGCCTGTGTTGTGTTAGCATTGTCTTGAAGATCTGCTTACTTCATTTGTTGTCATCTTGGATTGAGTGGAAGACATTCCAGTTCAACTCTCTGGAATACATATATGTAAGTAATAGCCCCTCTGTATAGGGTCGTGTCTAGACGCCTGACAGAGGTTGATACTGTTTGATACCAACTCAAATATTTGCTGCGACAAGCAGACTACAGGCAGACAGGGATTACATCAAACACATCAGTGTATTTGGAAACCATTCAAGGTCTTGCCAAATGCACTTCTTGTCTGTGTATGGAAAAAGAGGTGGGATTTGTTGTGAAGTTGAATCTGTATAGGCAAAAGATGTGGAACCATGAAGGGAAAGTGAAGCAAATGTGTTTACTAAGACTTGACGAAGACTTCTGGTTATTGACATCAAGATATGCGTTTCAGGTGCTTTTGCCTTGCTCTTCGTGAGAGCTGTGTGTTGTTTTTTTCTCTGCTTGAATTTATTGGCTGTGGAAGAGAATGAATATACTAAGAGAGGTTCATGAGCAGATTGGGTCATATTGTGGGATGTTAGAAGGAAGTAACTCTTGGTTTCAGTGGTTCTAAAATGCTTTTCACGGTGACATCTCACTTGACTTCGAACAAGAAGATGACTCTGAAGGGGATGAAGTGTGGAAATACACACCTTGTCACACCAGATTAAAAAGCAATGGGCACAGTAGATGAGAACCCCAAATCTTGGACCTCAGCCTTGCAGGAAAGAATAATATAGGGGTCATAAAAGAGTTTTAAATCCAAATAACCCATAAATAAGAAGGTCAAAATGTATATTTTAAAAAAAGGAAAAAAGAAAGAAACAAAACCCAACCCCAAACAACTAGAAAACCCAAAAAACAACTGCCGTGGAGTAAATTATGCTGAACTGAGGCTCTAGGACTATTGGATAATGAGCAAGAAAACCACAATAAGAAGAAACTGTGGGTTTAGGTGTGTGTTGTGCTGAGCCTGTAATGTAACACTAATTAATCTTTTATAAGCTATCACTCTCCAGTAATAATTTAGTGGTTGATAAATCAGCTCTAGATGGAGAATATGAATAAAGCTCTTAGTAAGTACACAATGTGAATGTATTTGGAAATGCCTGTGGAAGTCTTCCTCATGATGGTTTTATTATTCCATATGCTTGTATTCCCAAATCTGACAGATAGTGGCTCAACCTTCAAACTTCACAATGAGACACAAGCTATTTTTTTTCTCAGCAGAGTAAACTGAGGTGTAAAATGTAAAGAATTTCCTGCTACTCCACAGTAACTTCTAGACAAGATCTTGTGGTTCGGAATCACAGTGCATGCCTTGGACGATTGGTGTCTGGGCATTTGAATACTTATATTAGCCTTCTGCTCTTAGACCATTGAAATTAGAACATAATTAGAAACAATATGTTGTGATTGCAAATTTGTTTGCGAATTCTAACATGGGATTGAGAAAAGAGAGGTTTTGTGGCTTCTTTTGTAGGAGTTAAGGACTTTCTCTTAAAATTCTGTAGTGCGGGAAGCTCTTTCCTGAGGAAGGAAGATGTTAGTAATTTGCTCAAGTTCTTGAATAATATTGCAAAGAATGCCACTTGATTTCATGTTGTCACTTCTCTGTCCTCCTCTGACCTCTTTCAAGCTTTCTTTACAAGGCTGCTTTATGTGAAATAGGTGCACCAGGTAAGCTGACAAATTTTTTTCTCTTAGCATCTGATTCTAATAAAGTAACCATTTTTTTCCCATAGATGCTAACTGTGATACTGTGTGTGACTGGGGTTGAAGATTTTCTGGTTTTGATTCCGTTCCCCTCATTGCTAGAATATTTTTGTTAAGAAAAGCTGCCTTGTGTTATATTTTTGTATATTGCCTGCTTACTGTAACAACTGCTGCAAGGAAGGATTTCTTTCCTTAAGAAGGAAAAGGTATTCAGTGGAGGACTGAAAAGAAATTATAAAAGTGGTATATAAATTTTTAGTGTTATATGCTCAGTATGTTGAACTCTATTGCAGGTCTCTGTGTTGCTGTTTAGGCACTGGACACTGCTGTGTTCCTTAGCTCTTAAACCGACATAAGTAGCTTTCTGTTGGCTTTGTCTGTGTTTTGTACTGAAAACAGACTCCTTATTTGAAGAGTAGGCTTTTAGTCTTGGTGGGGCTTTGCAAGATTAATTTGGGATATCAAAAAAAGTCTTTCTGTAAAGGTCTTTTTCCATAGCTGTTTTGGGTGTGACAAGGCTGAAATACATTTTAAAAGAAGGGCTTAATTGAGGAAAGTGTTTTATAGACAGATGACTTAATGGATTTATGTGTTGCTGTTGCAAGACTTCACGGCACAGATTGGTGAAGCATAAGAAGCCTCAGAAACAGGGAGTCTCCCTTAATGCACAAATGTTTCTGTTTTTCATGTTCACATGATAAAATCATAACAAATAGAGCTGAAAGGAGTGAGAGTCATCTAATTAATTCCTGGCTCAAAAGCAGGATGAACTATGACCAAAGCAGTTCTGACCAGACTGCTTCTCTAAAAAAAACCTGCATCAGGTTCCATAATCTCTTCTGGCAAACTCTTCCCGAGCTCAACTAGCCCTACTTTCTACACACTATTTTTCTAAGATCTAGCCTAAATCTCCTATTAATCTTTCTTGCTTCAGTTTGAACTGTCTAGTGCAAAGTTAGATGGGACTTTGAGCAACCTGGTCTAGTGGAAGCTGTCCCTGCTCATGGCAGGGAGGGTGGAACTAGATGATCTTAATGGTCCCTTGCAACCCAAACCATTCTATCATTCTTGTCTTACAGACAGCAAAAAGGAAAAACAAAGTCTCTTCCTTTGTTGTTTGAAAATTGCTTGTCGTGCTTTTTCAGCTTTCTGTAGATTAATGGATGGGTCATTCTGTAGAGAACCCCAAATATCTAACTGCAATGAGGAGTGGGTCATATGGCAGGTTCCACAGGTTTGTGTGGCTCTTTTGCCTTATTTACTTCAATAAAAAGAGCAGTCAGAAGCAGCTTATTATTTTCATGCTGATCATATTAAATTGCTTGATGAACATCACCTATTGGGTAGGCGCTCTTCCTTCTGTCAAGGAAGGAGTCTTTGAAGATGAAGTTCACTAATGTTAGCACTAGATTTTATTTGACAGTAGAAACAACATTTATGTATACCTGGGTGTTTTTAGAATAATGGGTGAAACCACAATACAGATTCAATGTTTTTTCTTTCCTCTGTCTTAAGACACTTGCCAGTGTTGACTCAGCACCTCTTCTGAAGCAGCTGGGAAGATTTTTACACAGTATTCAGTCAGGGAGGATCATGGGGCAGATCATCTTGAATGGCATCATGTGGTATGTACGTGACAACCAGAGAATCAGTCTGAGGCAGCGTGGGTTTAGAAAGAGCAGATACTGCTTGACCAACCTGATATCCTGTGAGAAGGTGACCCTCCTAGTGGTTGAGGGAAAGGCCACGGATATTGTTTACCTGGACTTCAGTAAAGCCTTTGACACCATTTCCCACATCATTGTGCTAGAGAAGGTGAGAGCCCATGGCTTGGATAGGTGCACTCTTTGCTAGATTAAAAACTGCCTGAATGGCTGGGCCCAGAGAGTGGTGGTGAGTGGAGTTACATCCAGCTGGTGGCCGGTCATGGGTGATGTTCCCCAGGGCTCGGGACTGGGTCCTGTTTAATATGTTTATCAATGATCTGGATGAGGGGATCAAGTGCACCCTCAGATGCACTTCACAGATGACACCATGCTGGGTGAGAATGTTGATCTGCTGGAGGGCAGGAAGGCTCTGCAGAGGGATCAATGGGCTGAGGCCAGTGGCTCGAGGTTCAACAAGGCCAAGTGCCGGATCCTGCCCTTGGGTCACAACAACCCCAGGCAGTGCCACAGGCTGGGGCAGAGGGGCTGGAAAGGACCTGGGGGTGCTGGTGACAGCAGCTGAACATGAGCCAGGGTATGCCCAGGTGGCCAAGAAGGCCAATGGCATCCGGGCCTGGATCAGCAACAGTGTGGCCAGCAGGACCAGGGCAGGGATTGTCCCCCTGTACTGGGCACTGGTGAGGCCACACCTCGAGTGCTGTGTCCAGTTCTGGGCCCCTCACTGCAAGAAAGACATTGAGGTGCTGGAGTGAGTCCAGAGAAGGGCAACAGAGCTGGGGAAGGGTCTGGAGCACAAGTGCTGAGAGGAGCATCTGAGGGAGCTGGGGGTGTTGAGCCTGGAGAAAAGGAGGCTCAGGGGTGACCTTATCACTCTCTGCAACTGCCTGAAAGGAGTTTGTGACCAGGTAGGGGTTGGCCTCTTCTCTGCTAACGAGCAATGTGATAAGAAATGACCTCAAGCTATGCCAGGGGAAGTTTAGAGTGGATATTAGGAAAACGTGTTCCTAATATCCACTATTTGCTCTTAATAGCCATCAAAATACCACTATGGAAAGGGTGGTCAAGCTTTGGAACAGGCTTCCCAGGCAAGTGGTTGATTCACTGAAGCTGGGGGTATTTAAAAGATGGACAGATGTGGCACTAAGGGATATATTTTAGTGGTGGACTTGGCAGTGCTGGATTAATGCTTGGACTTAAAGATCATAAAAAATCTTCTCTAAACCAAATGATTTTAAGTTTCTTTCCTATGTATAACAGTAAACTTTGAACAAAAAAAATAATTTCAAAATGCTTCCATCATTGGATGGCATTTGGTTTACAGGGAATATGACTTGCTATATAATTAGATTTCAGTCTTTAAATACTTGCATTTCATAGAATCGTAGAAAGGCTTGTGTTGGTGTCATAAAAACTGGATTTTTCACATACAGTCAAAACCCAGAGAAATTAATTGGTTCAATGTTCATTCATGCCAAGTTACACAGTTCTTAGTTTCCTATTGGTTATTGATCCCTTCGCATTCAATGTAAATTAGGTTCTCATTCTTCATTCTTTTATCTGTCTTTTCCCAGACCAGGAGACTCCAGCCATACCAGGGATGATGTTTGGAGTTGATGTTCGTTAATGGTCATTAGCTTTTGTGTATCTTCTGTGTTACTCCCAGTCTGCTCAGATGTTAAGCTCATCACGCCTGGAATGGTGAAACAGTCCTTTGGAAAGAAACTTCAATTCCTTTCCCTCTGGGCAAAGGCAAACAAAACCCTGACTAAAGTTATATAAAAAATTTTTAACTTTGTATAATTTCCAACAGTGGAAGGAACCTTAAAGATCATCCAGTTCCGACAGCCCTGCCGTGGAGAGGGACACCTTCCACAGGTTGCTCAAAGCCCCATCCAGCCTGGGATGGGGCATCCGCAACTTCTCTGGGCAACCTGTGCCAGTGCCTCACCACCCTCACAGTAAAGAATTTCTTCCTAATATCTAACTAAACCTCTTCTCTTTTAGTGTATAGCCATTGCCCCTTGTCACTCTCCCTCTTATTTATTTATGTATTTACTTTATTTATTTAATTTTTATTTAGTTAGTTATTTTTGTTGTAGTATTCAGTTTTATTATTTTTTTATTATTATAGACCAAATAACTCCAGTGAAGCTGTTTACTATGATCTTACACAGAGAGAATTCATTCTGTTTGTGATTTAACACTCAGGAAGCTGCTAAAACTTGGAAATGTGTCTATAGGGTTGAGCCAATGTATGTGATTTTTATGAAATGTAATGTTCTTTCTTTTTTTTCTCTTTTTTGCTGCTAAATATTTAAACAAATTGTGTTTGTTTCACATTCTGTTTGCATGTCACTAAAGGCCAATGATTGGCTGTCAATACCGGGGCTCTTGTCAACTTTTATCTTCAGACAGTTCTTGCTATTTTTTGTAACTTAATGTTTTGGTAACATAGCATTAGATTACAAAATTATCAGTTTTCTAGGTTTTCTCTTAATTTTTAGTTTAATGATATGGTACTACTTACCTGAATTAGAAATTTAAAAATCAGAGAAGTATAGTAATTTTTTATGAAGGGGAGTTTCTTGATTTCCCCCCCACCAGTTTTGGATTGCCCCTGTGAGCTGAAGGGGCAAATAGCAGTCCTTACCAAGTAAAGTGATTTTCAGTGCTGTCACTATCAAAATGGCAAAGTTGAGCTATGTCAAATCAAGCTGGTTCAGTATGTTTACAAGACAAGATACTGTGCAGCTGGTTTTAGACTGTCCTCACTTTGAGATACCCATACACAGTTTCTGACCAGCAGGTCGTAACTGCCTTATGAGGTGAAATTAATGTTTGACTTCTCCATTTTGTAGGAAACTTAATGTTAATTCCCCTGTTTAAAACCAAAGTGGAATGAAGTCCAGGAGCAAGGAGAAGAAGCAGCAAGCTGTTTAGGGAGAAGTAAAAAATACTTTTTTTTTTTTTAAGTACATGGTGGAAGTGTGGAATAAGTCCTCAAATGGAGTAAAACCAAACCCAGAAAAATGAAAACCACAGGAATGGAAAACTAATTTTCAAACAATACATTTCTATTGGCATATTTTTGAGCAACATTTGTAAATAATTTGGTTTTGGGCTAGTTCCTATTCCGTAAAATTAAAACAGAAGTAGATTATTGTTAGATATAATTATAATATTTAATTCTGAATGGCATATTTATGTAAAATAAAGCCCAAGTATACAGGTCTGCCTGTTTTCAATGAAGTCACATGAGACAATTATCTAATAATTCAAGCAGATGGCTACATACAATTTCTGTCTTAGAAGTACCTTTGTAATTGTGAAAGAAGACATTGTATTTGTAGAACTCAGCATCATGCATATGTTTTTTTCAAAAGCGTGAAAGCAGAATGCTTTCATAGTGGCGGTTAATAGTATGAAATATAGTTTACAGTGATTGTGACATTAAGGTAATTTAAAAAAACATTCTCTGTGNTGGAGTTGATGTTCGTTAATGGTCATTAGCTTTTGTGTATCTTCTGTGTTACTCCCAGTCTGCTCAGATGTTAAGCTCATCACGCCTGGAATGGTGAAACAGTCCTTTGGAAAGAAACTTCAATTCCTTTCCCTCTGGGCAAAGGCAAACAAAACCCTGACTAAAGTTATATAAAAAATTTTTAACTTTGTATAATTTCCAACAGTGGAAGGAACCTTAAAGATCATCCAGTTCCGACAGCCCTGCCGTGGAGAGGGACACCTTCCACAGGTTGCTCAAAGCCCCATCCAGCCTGGGATGGGGCATCCGCAACTTCTCTGGGCAACCTGTGCCAGTGCCTCACCACCCTCACAGTAAAGAATTTCTTCCTAATATCTAACTAAACCTCTTCTCTTTTAGTGTATAGCCATTGCCCCTTGTCACTCTCCCTCTTATTTATTTATGTATTTACTTTATTTATTTAATTTTTATTTAGTTAGTTATTTTTGTTGTAGTATTCAGTTTTATTATTTTTTTATTATTATAGACCAAATAACTCCAGTGAAGCTGTTTACTATGATCTTACACAGAGAGAATTCATTCTGTTTGTGATTTAACACTCAGGAAGCTGCTAAAACTTGGAAATGTGTCTATAGGGTTGAGCCAATGTATGTGATTTTTATGAAATGTAATGTTCTTTCTTTTTTTTCTCTTTTTTGCTGCTAAATATTTAAACAAATTGTGTTTGTTTCACATTCTGTTTGCATGTCACTAAAGGCCAATGATTGGCTGTCAATACCGGGGCTCTTGTCAACTTTTATCTTCAGACAGTTCTTGCTATTTTTTGTAACTTAATGTTTTGGTAACATAGCATTAGATTACAAAATTATCAGTTTTCTAGGTTTTCTCTTAATTTTTAGTTTAATGATATGGTACTACTTACCTGAATTAGAAATTTAAAAATCAGAGAAGTATAGTAATTTTTTATGAAGGGGAGTTTCTTGATTTCCCCCCCACCAGTTTTGGATTGCCCCTGTGAGCTGAAGGGGCAAATAGCAGTCCTTACCAAGTAAAGTGATTTTCAGTGCTGTCACTATCAAAATGGCAAAGTTGAGCTATGTCAAATCAAGCTGGTTCAGTATGTTTACAAGACAAGATACTGTGCAGCTGGTTTTAGACTGTCCTCACTTTGAGATACCCATACACAGTTTCTGACCAGCAGGTCGTAACTGCCTTATGAGGTGAAATTAATGTTTGACTTCTCCATTTTGTAGGAAACTTAATGTTAATTCCCCTGTTTAAAACCAAAGTGGAATGAAGTCCAGGAGCAAGGAGAAGAAGCAGCAAGCTGTTTAGGGAGAAGTAAAAAATACTTTTTTTTTTTTTAAGTACATGGTGGAAGTGTGGAATAAGTCCTCAAATGGAGTAAAACCAAACCCAGAAAAATGAAAACCACAGGAATGGAAAACTAATTTTCAAACAATACATTTCTATTGGCATATTTTTGAGCAACATTTGTAAATAATTTGGTTTTGGGCTAGTTCCTATTCCGTAAAATTAAAACAGAAGTAGATTATTGTTAGATATAATTATAATATTTAATTCTGAATGGCATATTTATGTAAAATAAAGCCCAAGTATACAGGTCTGCCTGTTTTCAATGAAGTCACATGAGACAATTATCTAATAATTCAAGCAGATGGCTACATACAATTTCTGTCTTAGAAGTACCTTTGTAATTGTGAAAGAAGACATTGTATTTGTAGAACTCAGCATCATGCATATGTTTTTTTCAAAAGCGTGAAAGCAGAATGCTTTCATAGTGGCGGTTAATAGTATGAAATATAGTTTACAGTGATTGTGACATTAAGGTAATTTAAAAAAACATTCTCTGTGTGTTGAGGACTTCAGCTGTGATTCAATATTTTTGAGGGTTGATTTGGCTTGGTGTGTCTTTTTGGAACTTGTTGGGGCTTTTTCCTCTCCCATGCCCCAGCAGGTAAGGCTTCTTTTGGTCTTCTTTTACAGAAATACAGTATATACCTTGAATTTCAAATTGTATTTCTTGTGCTGAAATATAGGATTATTCTAGTATATGACATTCCACTTGATGCCAACAATAGTAATAAAGGAAATTAAAAGCATTTATGTAAGGGTCCAGAGGTGTCCTGTGCTAGCTTGTATCAGATGAGTGTCTGTATGTGGAGTACCTTGTGTCCTGTAAAAAAAGGTGAGGATGAGGAGTACCTGAATGTAAGCTGTAACTTTTTGAGGTAGCCTGTCACTTTAAGTAGGCAAGTGTCCAAAGTGCAAGCAAAGCTCAATTACATTTCAGTGCGGTGCTGCTCTAATTAAGCCAGGAGAGGGTCCTTAGGCAGTCTCTGTGCCCCATTCTGCCTTTTTTAAGGGTAATGAGTCTTGGGAACATGCAGAAAGGTGTAGAAAGCAGTGCTATAGCTTGGCAAACAATAGCCTTCTCTGGCAAAACTTGGTTTTGTCTCAGTCAAGTATTTTGATCAAGTTACATAGACCTATAAACAATAACATGACTATTTTTTTCAATATCCCCTTTATATTTCTTTGTTTAAAGCTTAAAACCAACTGCTTCATGAGGAAATGATAAGGATGACTTTATTTTTTTTGGGGAAATCCAGGTTGAAAGCTCTGAGTTGCCACAGAGCGTGAATTGGAGGATATAAGTACGGGGGCCCTCCCTATTTTAGCAGAAACCTTTTTAAAGCTTTACACAAAGGGGTCTATGGAACGTGAACTAAACTTTTTTTTCCTAAGTGGCTAAACAGGATGTAGATATAAATAATAATTCAATACAAACTTATTTTGGTGGAGCTTTCTCACACACAACTTCTTGTATATTGGGAAATGTAGTTTCCTTTCAGAAACAGTTCTTTCATTAGTTTCCGAACAGTGCTTGAGAAGAAGTCATACCATTTAAAAAGTATTTAAAACCTATTTTTCCAAGGTGTTGTAATTTCTTTTTGCAAACTTCTGTAATTTCTTTTTAGTAATGGATTTATTTTTTTTGTTCTCAATCAAAAATTGTTCTGACTTTTCTCAACTCTTTGCAAAATATTCATGGTTGAGCAAGAAGGTGGTCAGGTACTGGAGTAGAGACTTCTCGTACATACTGTGTTAATAAAACAAATGTTTAGATTCTGTCCTTTTAGAGCATTCCTATTCTGCAGGTAAATACAAGTTTAATGAACACTGTCCTCAAAAACTGCATGCCGATTTATTGTAACAATAATGACTCTATCGCTTTAAGCCCCCTTATTTTTGTTTTGTTTAAATGTGCCTGCTCAGTAGCTTATCTGTGGTTTGTTCCATATAGTCAAATCACTCTTGCTGATTTACACTTTCTACGTAGCAACAGGGAAATCCTTTGTGAAGCTACCATAGACAGAGATTTAACAGACAGGCAGTAGCAGAATGTGAAACCACTTCTAATTTTGGCAGTATGCTTGACTGTTTAATCTTCATCTTGGAGATACTGTCCTACCTTGAGGGCAGATCATGGTTGATGTAACCTGAAGAAAACAGTAAAACCGTAGATTGGCTATGATAGGAGAGTTGGGAAATACCTTTGTATGAAGGCAGGAAAGAAATGCTTGTCAATCTTGTTGACATTTTGTAGCATCTTGTTCAGACAGGCTAGTTTTGAATCACTGGGGTGTCTTCAGATTTAAAATACAGTGGGAGTGAATTTAGGCACAGTTGGTTTTGTTTGGCTGGTTGGGCTTTTTTTGGCAGCATAGTTTGTATTAAGTTGTTTCTCGCTTTGAGTGGTGTTGCCACACAACAAGCTTTGTATATTTTTATTATTTTGTATTTTCCTATATTATCTTATTCTGTCAAGTTAACTAGCTGAAATGTTTCTTTTTCCTCGCATTCCTCTTTCCTAGTTAAATTTGAGATAATTCTCACATCACTACTACTCCTGGCTGACCTTATAGGTTTGCTAATTTCTCATATAATTTCTTTCAAGATGGACCATCTTGTCTCAGCAGAAGTGGTTTCTCCTTCTAGTCAGGACTAGTTTATAATGCCTAATTCTTTCTTACGAGTATCTGAGTTGTTGAGGGGAGCCAGGATCACCTTCTCTGTCAGTGCTGGTAAGAGCTTTGTGCTTTGCCTTCTACATTTGCCTCACCTGGTGTTAGGATTTCTGTGGCTCAACTTCTGCTTCATTCAGTCACCTGCTTTGATGAAATAATATTTTAGCCTTCTACTTCTTGAACTCTGAGTGGAAGGTAACTTGTGACACTCAAGCTAAGCTGTTGTGTCTGTGGATCAAAATCATTCTGTACTACTGCCCCTCTGTTTTTTATTGACAGGAGATTTGAGGAGGATTCTGAGACACAAGAGGTGTATGCATGCAATGTGCACTCATCCTTTCTTTGCATTTTCTACTACAGTGGTTTCTTTTAATTGTCACAAATTTAATGCTTACTGCCTCAAGTGCTTGGTCTGAAAGATATTAGTAGGAAAGTCTATGAAGTTTCCTTCTGTTCTCTTTCTGTTCTTACTTTTTTTTTTTTTTTTTAATGATCCTCCTTTTAAGTTAATTCCTTGTCTAAGCCCTGACTTGTGAGGCTGTGTCTTCTGTAAGCTACTGACTACTAAAAGTTCTCTGTGACTCTTTGGTTATTATCTGTTGGTTTGATTTTTTTTTTCCCCCTAACACATTTTGTGACTGAGAAATTATTCCTCAAAGACTTTTTCAGTGTTGGTGAGCTCAAAACATTGGCAATTTATCCTTTTTATTTTCTGGAGAAGTGCTGGTTTTCTTACTTTGGAGATCTTTCATCTGTTGTGAGGAAGTGAGAGATGACTTGACGCTCACAATGTGTCAGGGGATAGG
>VZTH01002677.1:0-14676 GCA_013397815.1 Aleadryas rufinucha
ACGAATTCACATATCACAATATCTATTGATTTTTTTGTGTACTTTTGTGGGTTTTTTTGTATTTTTACTCTGTGTATACCTCAAAACCAAATTTCAAGTCCAATCTATAGACCAGAAATTCCACCACTGCCAGTGCAAGAACTGTCTCTTCTTGAACAAAAATCTTGAATGAAGACTCATAGCTATCATTGACTTAGCTGGAGACAAAAAAGGATGGATTTTGATATTTCCAGATGTTAAATTCACTAATACAGAAAAGAATAAACCCCAAGGTAAGGAGTGGACTCTGGGATTTGCAGTGTCTATTATCACTGAAAAGTATTGTTTACTTCATGGAATCCCATTGTTCCACTGTTGGGATATGGAGGAATAGGAACAGGCCCTTAGCCTACATGTCCAAATCATTGTCTCTAATTTTGTAGTTGAAGGACTGACATTTTCTCTGATATTAATTTTACCAGTAAAATTTTAAGACTAAAGTCTTAAGAAGAGAATTTTGACTGCAACATTGTGATATTTTTCTATATTGGTCCTTTCCTCTGTCTACAGGAATTTATAGCTATAAATTCTTTTTTTATTACTGAGAAAAAACCCTCATTTTCTTTCTCTGACTGTTATATGATAAATATGATGCAAGTCAATAGACAGCAACAGGAGGTAGGTGAAAAAAGGGGCAAAATTATCTTGCATAATTTGCTATTCAAAAAGTTAAACATAATGTAAAATATTTCTAAGATCACAGTAACAAATTACAGTACCTTAAAGAATTAATGTTTATATGATGGATATGCCAGTGCAGTCTCTGTGGGAAAGGAACACCAAGAAAAGGAATAAACACTTCTGAAGATGTTTCATAGAGAAAAAAGGGCAGGATTCACCTAATCTTTCACTTTCCAGAAGTTAAGCATGTAGACTAAGGTACTTGACTAAACTCCTTTTTGTGTTAGAAAGGAAGGAGATCGGCTTCTCTTGAGGACAATTTATCTTAGCTTCCTTAAATGCTGGTCTTAAGAATGGATGAATCACCCTCAGGAGTCATCTCTTTTTGTTTCTTCACTTTGAAGAAAAGGTTGGCATGAATGACAAGCTTGGATTAGGCATCTAACTTTGAGGACTAATTTAGGTGAATTGCATTTTACCTTTATTCAAGGCATAGCTCTTATCCCAAGGGATACAGGCATTAACTTGGTCGCCTAAAAGCATAGTTTTCAAAGGTTTTTATTCAGGTGCAGATAGGTCTCTAGTGGATTTTAAAAGTGTATAAATGACTAACAATCTCAGCCTTGCAATTATTTGGGCCCAGAAGCACAACGACTTTTAAATTCTTAAATCATGTATATACACAGTTCTTCCTCAATTCTCCTGAGAATTAAGTTTTTGCATGGGACTTTTCTGTTTTGCTGCATATTTGGACTATTAAATGGATTTGAAAAGTCGTCCTTATATGGCTACAGAAGAACCGGATTGCAACATGATATCAGATTTTTTAGACATACTCTTAATTATTTTACATCCTGTGTCAAAAGATTATGTAGGTGAAATCACATCAGCTAAACTTAGGTTCACTGTTTTCACTATGAGGGTGCACTGGAACAGGTTACCCAGAGAAACTGTGAATGCCCCATCTCAGGAAATGTTCAAGGCCAGGTTGGATGGAGCTTTAAGCAATTCAGTGTAGTGAAAGCTGTCCCTGCCTGTGGCAGAGGGGTTGAAACTAGATGACCTTCAAGGTCCCTTCCAACTCAAACCACTCTATGATTCTATGAAACTATGATTCTATGAAGCTTCCCCATTTCTTAGTACAAATTAGACATTAAAAACAAACCAAAGAAAAACCCTTCTGGAAGGATTAATCAACTTATCTGGACATTTGTGTTCCTTGCACTCTGGAATTTGATTCTGATTCATTTAGAGCTAGCATACATGTCTATATATCATACCGCTGAAAAAAGAACAAAAACACTACAAGTATTCTTAAGCCAAAACAAACTACTTTGACTACTTGCTTTTCTTGAATTGCAGATTCACAGTATTTCCCCAAATTATGGTGCATAATATATGGTTGCATAACATGAAGCACATAGGACAATATGTAACATGTTGCCATCTTCAAAAACCACAAATCTTTGAAACCAAGTCTTAGAAAAATCAGTCATACAGAGTTGGTAAATATATTGTACTTCTTAGCAAGAAATGTCAAGTTGCTCTCTTGTTATCTACACAGAGAACATCAATCCACAAACAGCTGCCGTGGAATTAAAAAAACACATTTGTCTGAATTTATTTAAGATGGACAGATTGCAGTCAAAAGTGCCCATTGCAAAAGAATAGAAAGCAGTAAATGAAGAAAAAGTGCATCGCATATATATATATATATATATGTATATAAATCTGCACAAATGAAACACGACAATTCAATATCCTCAGTAATTCAGTTATAAAGTAGATATGTGGGGAAATAAATAATGAAGATTCCTGATAGACTACAATACCAAAATTGTATTCTTTAGAACACTTTAATTTATCATTCAAACAGAGGTTTCTGAGACTCTTTCCAGGGGCTACTCCTGAGATGCTAATGCTTACATGTCACATTATTTTTTGAAATTTATTAAAAGAAGCTACCCACCCTTTCAACTTTGAAGAGTTAGCACATTTGGGGGGATATTTTTTGTTACTTTATTGTTGTTGACATTTTCTTCATATATTGCCCCACAGATACAACATCAAAGAGACTGCAGAAAGGTCCTGCTCAAAGGAAAAGTAAAACTTAATAAAATATTTCTTTATTTGAGGAAAACAGTTATTGAGACATAACAGCATCCAATTATATTGCAACTAGAGATGATAATGACATAATTGAAAATGATGAATGGTAAAACTACAATCTTTGTAGATGCACAAGTTGAGATCCACTCTGCATTACCTAAACATTTAATTTATGTCTACTGACATTCTGGGGTAGTCGGTGGGTATAAATATGTGTCTCTCAGTATTTACAAAAGGAAAACTTTTTACCTAAGACATGGCAATTAAATTGAGAAATCTCCTCTTTTGATCTTCAAAGATACTTTTCTTATTTATCTAATTATAAAGAAATTCACACACTGTAGGCTTAATTCAGTCACTTTAAGATGGCTTACTAATGGGTTGCTCATATCTTTTGAGATTGGTGTCAGCAACGAGGGCATATTACCAGTCCTCCAGCTGCTGAGAACAGTGGATGCCCTAAAAGTCTTGTTTAGTACCTGGTAGCCCCGTGGCACTGTCTTCCATATTGTGATATCGTAGAGAGTTTCAAATGGGGCTTGACCTATATATCACTATTTTTGAGCAAGTGAATCAATATCTTTAGGAATGTTTGGTCATCAGAATTTAAATATGAGTGTAAATTATATGCCTTTATTAAGTCTATTGAAATTGTCCCTCAGTAAGTAACTAATAACTGGAATAAAAGGTCCTACTGTAAGTGCGCATAAAGTGAAAAAATACAGGTAATATATGTATCTTCCAATTTAAATTACCAATTTGTTGGAACTTAGAGAAACTTACATACAATTTCATTTCATCTGATCTTAAGTCTGTCTGATTTTGTACATCAAAATCACCAATGCACATTTTACAATGCATATAGTGCCAATCCACAATTTAACAGGCTTGCTTACATTTAATTTCCAATGAAATATAACATTCCCTACCCTCTGCAACCCTTCCAGGACTGAGCTGTATTTTGGCATACTGAAACTCCCTTTCTTTCTCTTAGATTTTTCTTCTGGAACCTTAATTTAAGTTGACAATGTTAAACTATAATAAACTTAGCTCTTAACAAATGTAATTCCAACAGAAAATCCTATACATATCATACATACCTAAATATAGCTAAGGCAGAGAAAAGAAAGGGCATCCTGAAGAATATTTTTCAGAGAGCTGGTAAGTGGTGCTGCAGACTTTATTCCATATAATATAATAGATATTTCACCCCAAGGCTCATTCTGATCAAGGTTTTTTTGTCTCAGTAATAACCTCTGTAATAAATTCAGATCATATGGATATAGTGTAATTAGACCTCATTTTATTTCACAAGTCAGATTTGTTTCAGGTATTCAAAAATGTAGGCAAAGATGAACTCTATGGCTGTAAGGAAAGAAGGTAGAAAGGAATATTAAACAAGAGGCTTTGAGAAAAAACAGTGGGAGACTGAGAGTGTATAAAAGGGTCTAGCGAGTTTCATGGGGTCCTGAGAAACTTTCAAAGATCTTGAAAAGCTGAAGGCTTTGCTTGTATTGCTCTCTTTTTAGGATTATTTATTATTCTGTTTTAAGTACATTCTATGTAATAAGTTTTAGACATTGATTATTATCTCTAGGTTCCCTGGATTTCATATGAAGTCAATACTTGCCTCAGAAACATTGCAGTGTCCGTTAATATTAGACTGATACTGACAGAGATGAGATTGTAAGTTTTCTGTTAAATTAGCTTTATTCCAAGAGCATCATGTTTATAATATAGCCAGTTTCCAGGCCACTAGTTTCTTCCTTAACGTCAAGCAAACTTGCAAGGCTGTAAGTATCATAAAAAATGCAATACAAGAATCAAAACAAGAAGCAGTATAGAATATTTCTTTTGTTTCCTGGAAAGAAAGCAAAAGTAAAAACATTTAAGAGGAAAATAAACCCCTTATTTATTTCTCCCCATTCTAAATTGTATTGAGAGATGTTGAAAGTATGTGAGTACTTAATATGAGTATTACAAGTATTTTTTGAGTACTTACTTTTCTGGACAGGGATAGTAGTGTGCTGAGTTTATACTAAATAATAATTAGTATATTGCTGACAATATTGTCTTCAATCAGTTATTATTTTTAAATTGTATTATTTTATCATGTTATTTATCCATGACATATATACAACATTTAGGAATTGGTATCACACTGACATACTTCAAGAAGATGTTTTTATGTAGAAAAGTACGTACAAAGTTGACTTTCTTATGGAAAGAAAATAATTATGAAAACATCTCTTTGAAAATCCCTAGACTTGATCTAAGATTTCTAATAAAATATAAAACAGAAAATAAAACCCAACCAGACCTAAAACTTGAAATAAAACAGATTAATACTGCTTTATGAAATTATTTCATATTTTCAATGAATAAAGATCACAGGTAGGGTTCAGAAATTCAGAGAGTAAATACTTAATAGAAAAATCATTTTGTCAGGAGCAAAAGCACCTGTAGAATGCCTAGTCTATAGAGACTTCTTGAGCCTGTATCCTGTATGAAGGAATTTCTTAACATCAATGTATAACACAATTTTTTTGTACCCTAGAAGACTGAACTGATCACCTGATTTTCAGAGTCTGCATGTTTCAAGTTAAAGGCTCAAACCAAATTGCCATCCCTTTCTTCAAATGCTTCAGCAATGATTTATTCTGAATATTCCAAATAATCATTAACTGTGTTCTAACACAGCAAAAAAAATAAGAGAAGCAGAAAATATGTTTGTGTGCTCTCAGCAGAGAAAGCTGAGAGTGGAGTGCTGTCATTTCCCTGTGATGCTATCCTTTAGCAATCATTTGAATTTGTTTTTCAACTTCTTGGCAGTACTCTCCCTTGCTTTCCTACCCAGAAATGTGTGCCTCTGTCTGTGCCACTGGGCTCTCCTTAGTACACTGCTGTACTTGGATGCCATCCAGTGAAGAGTTGCAGAGGCTGCTCATGCCCTACCAGGGGGGAATCAAGACCTAGTGCATATGCAATGTGTCATCCAGTTTTCTCAGAACTTGTAAAAGATCCAGCTGTGCTGTTAATTTGGTCAGGCCTCAGGCCTTCCACAGCACATCAGTTTTACTTGATTTACATTCTAGAGCCTACATTAGATTTCTAGGAATCAATGTGAGAGAGATTCTTACCAATGTCCTCACACTGAAATAAAAAATAAGTAAGAGTCAAAAGAAATGTAATGGATATAACACATTATGTAAACATGTTTTCTCCATGTTTGCTTGGGAAAGAATTTTTCTTGTGGTATACCTCTGCAAGAAGAAGGATCAGAGAGAAAATACTTTATTTTTCAACATTTATATTTTTAAATTTTTTTTAAAAAAAAACATAGGAACAGATTAAAACCGGCTATTTGGCTACTGGGAAATTATTTTTTAAATTGCACTGAATATACAATATCATTCATTTTGTCCTGTTATTTTAAAGTTATCATTATTATACTGAAATGATTCTGTCAGTTGTTTCCATCTTTTTTTTCATATCTTGACAAAAACCACCTCCTTGAAAGCAAAACAAATTAAAACAAGAAAATCTTAAAGCACAAAGGCAGTAAATTCAGATGGTCATTGCAGAAAGTTTTTACTCAAATAGAAAATTACTGGGAGTGTTGCAGTAAAGTGAAACGATGAATCATGTGCATACACTGAAGGACAATATTTTCAAAAGTAAGAATAGTGTGCAAGAATCCAAGCCCTTCAAATAAAGAAGAAAAGAGCACTTTGTAAATTAAGAAAATAAAGGAATGTTTACTTTTCCTTAAAATGGTTTCAGGGGATCATTTTTTTTCTAAGAAGAATAACTGAAGAATTGAGAAATACCTAATTAAGGTACTTCTTATTATGTCTTTTGAATACTAGGGAAAATTTCCTGTCTGACCATTCAGGAGCCACTCTGGCAATCACAATCCAGCCACCAGAGACTTTATCTGCTGGGACTGAAGTTCTGGATTGCTCCAGTGACCTGAGGGGACCCACGTGGCTGCCTACACTCACCATATTCATGCAGTCAGACCAGGTTTTCCATAGCAGAGTCTCAGGCCTTTGGTTCTTTTAAGTAATTTTATCATTGTCCAGCAACAGAATAACATCTCGAGCTGGTATTTCTGAGGAGGGACCCCAAAACAAAGGAGCTTTTATACCCTCTCAGTCTAAGCATGTGAGAGTCTGTTGGCTACTGCTTCTCTTGAGTGTCTGGTCATCAGGCTAGTGCCACAAGTTCTCACACTATTTGCTCTGCAAAGATCAGTGCCAGTCACAGCCTCTTGCCTCTGGCTGGCACCATCCAGAGCTCAGCTTGCAACAGGCACTGAAGTGTTGGGGTAGCCCAGCCCTCGGATGGGCTGGAGCTTTCAAGTGACCATCAAGTGGCCACGCTCCAATGGCTGAACTTCTCCTCTTCGGACAGCCCCGAGGGCGGGTCAGAGGATGGGACCGAAGTCTAGACCCCTCCTATGGTGACACCCCTTTCTCCTCCCCAAGTTCTGGAAGGTTCTTAACTTTTTGGTTCCCCATTGGTTTGTAACCTTGACTCCCTCCTCCCAATTACCCTCATTAGTGGACATGTCCATCAATCTTCTCTTGTTCCAAAATGTTATTGGTTGTACCCCCAGACTCCACCCTGGACCCTAGTTTATAAAAATCCCTGCAACCCTCAGATCTTGGTCACTCATTCCTGGACCCTTCAAGAGCAATAAAGCCTTGGAAACCACACGAGTGTCCTCTCCCTCTCCCTTCACCTCTGCTGCGCCTCATTCCATCCCTCGCTTGGGGATCGCTCCTTTGCTGTGGAGCCAGTGGATACAGAACTGCATCCAGGGAGGACTGCAGGAAGGACGCTGAGTCTCTGCGAGAGACCCTGAGCAGCGTCACTGAAGCACCACACTAAATGGTATTCTTCAGCATATTTTGTTGGTAATTGGAATTAATAATCAAATGAAACAACTGAAAATCAGAGGGTTGGGGTTTATGTTTAGGTATGCATGGGTTTGGTAGCACCTCTCAAGGAATATTGCAGAAAGTGGACGTTGAGATTTTTTATTAAATTATGTAAGTATAACACCTTGTGCCACAGAATCACAATCACAGAATGGGTCAATTTGGAAGGAATCACAGTGGATCATTTGGTCCCACCTCCCTGCTCAAGCCAGGCCATCTTAGAGCACATTGCACAGGATTGTGTCCAGATGGTTCTTGAGTATCTCCAATGAAGGACACTCCAAAACCTCCTTGGGCAATCTGTTCCAGTGCATGCCACACCTGGACAATAAAGAATTTCTTTCTCATATTCCGGTGAAACTTCTTGTGCCTCAGTTTCCGCCCATTGTCTCTTGTGCTATTGTTCAGCATCACTGAGCAGAGTCTAGCTCCATCCTCCTGACACCCTTCCTTCAGATACTTATAGACTTTGATGAGGTCCCCTCTCTGTTGTGACTTCTCAAGGCTGAACAGGCCCAGCTCTATCAAAATTTTCTCATAACAGAGATGCTTCAGTCCCTTAATCACATTCACAGCTCTCCTGTTCCAGGAGCTCCATGTCTCTCTTGTACTGAGGAGCCCAGAACTGGACACAGCACTCCAGATGCACCTCACCACGGCTGAGTGGAGGGACAGGATCACCTCCCTCAGCCTTCTGACAATGTTCTTCCTAATGCACCCCAGGATACCCTTGGCCCTCTTGACTGCAAGGGCACTGCTGACACATGGACTGCTTGTTGTCCACCAGGAGCCCCTTCCCTGCAGAGCTGCTCTCCAGCAGGTCAGCACCCAGCCTGTGCTGGTACATGGGAGTTTTTCTTCTCCAGGTGTAGGAGCCTGTATCTGCCTTTGTTGAACTCCAGAGAGTTCTTCTCTGTCCATCTCTTTGATATCAAAATTCAACTATATTAAAACTTAAAAACAGTGAAAGGATAAATGACTCTCTAAAGCTGCTAGCATATATTTTAAATATATGAAATAGAGTTAGCCATGCATATGTGTACAATATTTACAGTCTCTCAATAATATAGATATGAGAAATTAAATACATTTTTTGTAGACATGTGAGAAGCAACTGGAAGACACAACACATTACAAGAGGAGGCATATTAAAAATATCGATAAGGTACTTGATCTTGACATTTAAGCACTTCTGCAGGTTGACAGCAAATTTACTACAGTTTTATAGGGCAAAAAGTCTGAAAAAAAGTCCCAAATATTTTTAGTTTACTACCAAAACAGTGTGTTCCTTACAAAATTAAAAAATGTTTCAAAAGGATTTTTGAAAATGTGTAGATGACATAATTATGTACGTTTCTCAAATTTTGAGTAGTCACTAGAACCCTACCTTTCATCTTCTTTTACAGTGGCTGCATTTGTAGCTTTATTGTGATTCAATATGGCCTTTTCTCACTGCCATCGACTAGCATCAAAATTGGATATTTTAGTCATCACTTAATTACCCAGACATTCTGATTGAATCTGTAAAATTGTTTTGCTGGAAATTATGAAAAAAATTCATACTTGTTTCATAGAAATAAAGATGAGGTAACTAATTTTTATCTACTGATACATTTTTGAGGAGTGTTTTAAAGAAAATAGGAAGGCCAGATACAGTCTTTATTTTATCCAATTGGATCTGAACCCAAATTTCCTAAGGAACAGAACTATTCCTATTTCTGTTTCTCCAGCTGTTGATTTTTCCCTTGGGGCATAATTAGGGTTTCCATATGCCCAGTTCCTCCTTCACGCCATATGTGTTTCCTTTATATCTGTTCTTGATATCTTGGCATTCCGATATTTAAAGAACCTTGAGCTCATTTGACAAAGTATCAAACAGGGGTAATACGATTAAAGGGAACTTCAGTTTAAAATTTTCCAACTTGTAGAAGGAATCTAAATACTCATTTCTCATTAAAGTTGTTGATAACTGTATATGCAAATGATTAGAAGCTAAAATTAATTTATATAAGATGAGAATCTTCCCTTTCCTTCCTTCATTGCCATCTCTGCCACTGAACTGGAAGTTTTGCTATTTGTTCTATTCCCATATGAAGAACTGTGACTAGCAGAGATTTTGAGGCCAAATACTTTACAGAAAGTTGCAAAGTCATCATTATAATTGTGTTAAATAGTATTATTTTTAACTAGAAAAATACTGAATACATCTATCCATAAATCAAAGTTCTCAGTATTAATTCATGCTCAGGTAGTGATGGGCAAAATCTTGAAGAATAACCACTTAGCATCAACAAACATCAGAGCCATTGTGTTTCAAGAACCATATTTCTGAGAAGAAGTTTGGAAAACAAAACATAAGGGCCATTTACTGTAATCCAAGAAACCTATTTCTGAAAATAAGCTTGGAAAAATTGTTGATCACAAAACCTCTTACATTTTGATTCTATACTTCACACTGAATTGATTATGTAGCATTATTTACTTTATTTAACATGGTTTCAGTGGAAAGATGTGAATAATATCTATGAATGCATTCCCAGGTACTTACGAACTTGCAGGCATTCTCACTTTCCACTCACTTCAGAAACCATCTCTGTTGTAGGAAGTGCAAACTACCATCTCAGGATGATAAAGGAAATTTATGTCTCCTTTCCTCTGTTGCTTCAACAGAAGTATTTGGAGGAAAAATACATCATGTTGGAGGCCGTACTGTGGTCTGAATTCAAGTATTATCCCTGACTCCTTTTACAGTAAGAAGATGGCAAATTCAAGTACTTAAACCTCCTGTCAGTTGATGACGGACACAAGCATGAAGTCATACAAATAGCCTACAGTTCTTTTGCTCTTGTTACACCTCAGTGAATCTCCTAGTTTTAGAAAACAAAGAAGATAATGGATTTGTTTAGTATAGTTCCAATAAAAGACTTATGCTACATTTATGGTATCAGAATAAAATTGCCAAAACTCATGTGAATGACTAACTAAAATTTTTCATATTAAATGATCCATTTATATCTCCCTTCCATAGCTTCATACCATTAAACAGTGACTTAAAGAAAAGTAAGCAGTATTTTTACCCACTTCATGCAATAATTGATGCAATTGATTTTATGCAGAAGGTGCTGAGATACTACATGAATGCATAAAGCCTCAGAGTATTTGGCAGTTATGATCTGTCCCAAAGGATATGTCCTGAAATATGAGAAAGGCCAGTGCAAAATATTCACATCTCCTGAGAATTTAGGACTCTGTTCCCTCAGTGATGCACAAGATATTAAAGTTTAAATGAGTTACAGCAGTGATTCACTGCACATTAACACAACTTAAGTTCCCTGAGGTTCTTTCTCCATATTTTGCAGAGTTCTGCAAAATGTTAGCTTCCATTAAATAAAGGTCTCTAGCTCTTCTGCTTCTAAAAATTAGCTTTAATTCTGCAAATAAGTGTACTTATATATTGTTCACTCTATTCCCAGACGTATGGGAGTAACAATTCCAACAACAGTAAAGACTTTACTTATTCATCTTGGTGTTCTACTGACAACAAAGTTAAGTATCAGGCAGTTGAATGCTAGCATTACAAGTATATATTCCCAAAGAGAGGAAGTTAAATAAAACAGAGGATGTTATTAACTTATAATATAGTTTACATTATGAGAACAGCTTTATCTTAGTATCTTTCAGAAAACTGAATGGATAATATTTTCTGAAAAAAAAAAAAAGGCTTATACTATTCTATCAGTGGTTTAGAATCATAGAACCAGAGAATTATAGAATCGTTTGGTTTGGAAGGGACCAACCATCTCATTCCTCCCCCTCTGACATAGGCAGACACCCTCCACTAGATCAGGTTGTCCCATCCAGCCTGGCTATGGACACTTCCAGGGACAGGGCATCCACAATTTCCCTAGGCAACATATTCCAGTGCCTCACCACCGTCACTAATGAAGAATTTCTTCTTAATATCTAATCTATACCTACTTTCTTTCCGTTTAAAGCCATTCCCCCTCATCCCCTCACTCCATGCCCATGTCAATGTCCATGTCAGTACCTTTAGGTAAGTGACAGGCTGCTATACTTCCTCTGCCAGTTCCCACAGGACCCATAGATGAGTATCCTGAGGTCTCATGGACTCGTGCATCCTTGGGTTCTTTACGTGGTCTCAGACCTCATCTTATTCTACAGTGGGCAGTTCTTCATTCTCTGAGGCCCTGTCTTTGCCTCCTGCAACTTGGGCAGTATGGCTGGAGCACTTGCTGGTGAAGCCCATGGCAAAAAAGTTATTCAGTCTCTCAGTCTTCTCCATATCCCAGGTAATCAGGTCTCCCACTTCCTTCTGGGAGGGCCTTGTGAGAGACTGGAAGGATTGCTGTCTTGAAACATTCTGGGTGCACGTGGGGGAAATGGGCAGGTTGGGCATCGCCCTGGTGAGGTGATGCCCTGCTCTGCACACCCTAGCCGCCTGCCCAGCCTGGCAGTGGCTGCCAATCCCTGGCACACTGGAGGCAATGCTCCACACCCTACCCCTGGAGCCCCAGTCTAGCCCCAGAGTGGCCAAATGACCTGGGGTAAGGAAAACCAAAGGGTATCGGGTAGGTTTTCATATGATTATAGAATCAAACTTGTATACATTTTCCTATCTCCTCAGAGTGAAGCATGAAATTACTATACCAAAGGAAGCATATGTAGTAATTGTTAACGATGTGTAAAACACAATTGTGCAGAGGAAAGGGATGATGAACTGCTGATTGCCCCTGGAAGGAGGGAAAAAAAAGCCTGACAGAGGAGTAGAGGTGGCAGCTGGAAAGTTGTCTCCAGCTATAGGCAAAGAAGGCATAAGTTGTCAAACGAACAAATTGAAAAACAGAAACTTTGGATTTGAGAACCAATGAAGGGTTTGATAAAGTTGGAAAGGTATGTGGTCTGAAACCAGGACCCTGATTGAAACAATATGCTGAGGAGGCAGGAACAACTCGAGTTTTGTAATAATCAATAAATGCATACTAAATTTTCATGTACAAACCAAGCAAAAAAAAAAAAAGACACAATTGGAACATCCTCACAGCACATCTCCAATGATAATAAAATCAACTCATGCAGACTAAAAGCTTAACATACAGTCTACTGAAATCCATAGAAAACCTCTAGTGAATCTAAAGTTCCTCTCAAGAAATAAACTCAACAGGTAGGCTTCTTCATATTCTATTCCTTCAGAAATTTAGGACATTTTCTGTATTTGTTGGAATTATGGTATAAAGGATTTTTTACATAAAGTTGAAGAGTTGGGATATGTACACATACATGTGCATACGATCACACAACATGCATATGTATGACTGTGTATTGATGGTCACAATTAATGTTCATAGAGGTAATAATATTCATGGAAAAGGGAGATTCTTGTTCATTTTATCTGTTTTAGAGCAAAGATGTGAATAACACTGGAATGCAGAAACACCTAATTTAAACAATGGTAATCTTTACTCAGGAATGGGTTTACAGGATTGGTTTTCAAAGCCTGTAATAGAATGGGTTCTGAAATATATAGTATACAAGAGGGGAATACAAATTGCCAACAAGATGTTAGGAAGATGGGAGCACCAAGTCAGTGCTGGTGAGGGTGCTTTACTTATTGTTCATATCAAAATACTATTGCTTTACTATTATTGTTTCCCAAATAAATTATGTATTCTTTTTGGCTGTTCCAGCTGTTTCATTTTTTCTTTCTCTATCTGGTTTTACACCTTTTCTTGTGGTGAAAGTCAAGACTGACCACTGATTAGTAGGGAGGAGAGGCTTGCTGAGCTGGGAAGAGGTTGGAAAGGAAGAACCCAAACAAGGAGGAAAATAGGACATGAGCTTGTGAGGTTTTGTTCACTGAAAAACAGAACACCTGCATATTTAGGCATGTTCATCATTGTTGCTGATAGTATGCAGGAGAAAGATTAGCCATGTGTAATTATGATTTGACTGCAGAATTAACTTATTATTTAATTGGTGTAGTTCTCTACACAAGATTATGGGGTAAGGGGTGTCTTTTGTTACATGTTGATGAGAAGCAGGAGAGGGCTGTTGTAAGCAAATACCACTTGAAGGATGAATAGAGGTAACGATTTTATTCAGTTCAAGTCTTTGATCAAAATATAAGTAGTACCTCTACCCCTATAATGTACTTTTGAGGCTGATGCGTAATGGTGTTTCTTCACTGGTACTTTAGATAATTCATCTCACACGTATTTCTGGGTCATGCAGTGTACTTGTAGCTGCTTCTGATGGTCTTATGAAGACTCAGTACTTTAAACTCAAGGTCTAATGACCAAAACAGCTTCTAAAAATGAGCACTGTGTGATTATTCCAGCTTGTAGAGAGATACTAGGGAATCTCCAGCTGCTTTGAGGCTTGTTAAAGTCACTGGTGCTCACATAGCCTGAATTTGCAAGACTTTATGCATTCCATTTACAAGAGAACATTCTGATTTCAGCTGCAGTTAATCTGCTCGTCAAAGTAGCACAAGTATGAGCTTTACTCATTTGAGATTCTTACCATGAATCTCAATTCTTACCATGTTTCCTTCCACTTCAGAAAGGTTTAATAAATAATAATTTGAGAAACCCAAGTGTCTTGGGGTGACCTTGTCATGTGTATCCCCTACTGCCGCTTCTACCTAGGCAGCCCGGTGAGCCTGGTAGGCGACATAGTTTCTGTCCTCCCACATGGACACTCGCCTGATAAGTTGGGCTGCGGCGACGGAGATGAAAGACGAAGGAGGCGCTCTCTTTGCATAATCTGTGTCTTTATTTCCCTGCCCCAAGCATGGGAAACAGGAAGGCATGAAGGGAGCAACCTAAAGCCTGGCCTTAATAGAATGGCCTCAGCCCCCGGACGTGACCGGAGAGCTGGAATCCTCTGAGCCCTGCCAGGACATGACCTGCACAGGGAACCCAGGGAGCCATTCTGCCACGGG
>VZTH01002678.1:0-17383 GCA_013397815.1 Aleadryas rufinucha
ATTATTATATATATTATATATATCATGTATATTATATTATATATATTATGGCTCATTCATTAAAAATCAAAAATAAAAAAAATCACCTCTGGATTTTCCTCCTTTTTCTTTTTGGTAGCAGGCAGTCCCTGAGCTGACTCTTCAGGAGGTTTCTTTGTCTCCACTTTACTTTCGGTCTGGGTTTGGATTTGAGGTTGAATAATGATAACCTAAAAGACAATGTACAAATAAGAGAATTCACTATATGAAACTAGATTTTTCTGCCTGAAACTTTTGAGTCCTCTTTGAAGGGTTACTTGATACCCTACAAACAAGAAATGTAAGTCACAAGTCAAAAACATAAAACAACAGGATACCTAGGTTAGGGTCCTAAAACTATACTTAAGTTTCTAAAAATTAATTCTTATTGGTGCATTATAAACCTACTGCAGCCTAGGTCACTTGATCAGTGCCTCTGAAAATTAGGACACTTTCTATTTAGAGGACTTGTGAAGGTGGCTGAGCAGCCATGCTTTAGCATTTGTGGTGTCAGTGATTTTAAGGTCTCTACTTTGATTTTATTTTGTGTACAAGTAGAAGAGATGGGATTACTAAACATTCAAACCCAGTCTGATCTTAGTCGTACCAGTGTTATTTCAGAGTAAGTACTTGGGAATGGGAAAGAAGGTACTCCTCACGCAACTGAGATCAGACTTCAGTCCTCAGCCTTTACATGTTATAAGCAGTGGATGTCCAGTTTTCTGTAAACTAAATAAACTACATGTGTTTTAAATTAAAATTAGGTCTTGTTTAGAACCTATAAGAATTAGGACACAGATCTCATACAAACATTTATGGTAGTATATCCAGCTGCTCATATTTGAATTACCACATGAAGATTTATGTGATGTAGGTCACATTCTCTAGAAGCTATTAAATTAAAAGGAATGAATGACAATTTCTGCCCACAGAACTACACATGCAACTTCATACCTATAATCAAAAGGACTGTGGAAGCTTCAAAAGGAATTCCCAAGGACTATCGCCTTCTAGATAAAGATTATTAGATTTGAACACTGGGCCTTTTCCATCTATTTTATTCCTAATTTTCAATCCATGTCATTTAAGTGTTAGATACCTTTCTCAACTCAGTCACTCTAGAAGATTCAAGAGCATAAAAAGGGATGGTTTTCTGAGCCAGCAGCCATTTTAAGTAAGAGCAAAATAATTTATCTCAAAGAAGTGGGGAAGAGATGTCTGCTTTTATTTACCTCAAAAGCCATCCTACATCCTGTAATTTTTTTAGCACTGTATGACAACCTGTGCTGCCAACAAGACCAAAAGTAGCAGAATCCCAGTAGTAAATGACAGTGAATGTCTGCTGGGTACATTGGCAGCCTGTATGGAATCTGTCCCTGGCATAAGAGTGGTGAAGTTCCTGCATTCCAATGCTGAAAAGCAGCACAAAGATGAAACAAGTAATTAATAGCTTGAATTTTTTCTTTCTACTGATTCATCTGCTGGTCAGTTCTGAAACCCTGAGCTCTCATTTCATTTGGTCTTCTCCTGGAAGAGCAGAAGGGAATCCCTGATTATTTTATGTACTCGTTGGGGTCAGTCAATAGAACTAGTATAAGTGTATCATTGAAGAGGGAGTCCATAGGAAATCTGAGCCTGTACAGAATTCAGGGATTTTATTACTGAAGATTGGCCTAAGGAAAGAGAAGTTCATATGATCCCGTTAATGTCAGTCTACATAATAATGTGGTTTTTTCCCCCTAAAAAACAGGCTTGCACACAGATAAAAGTATACTAGCCTCTGTGTCCCTGTAAAAATTTTCCCATTGTTTTCTGATTATTTTCTTTGAGAAGAACCACTGACATCACTGCACAGGGCGGTGCACTCCCAGGGGAATATTCTGCTCGTACCTGCAGCACAGTTCCTGCATTTGCTACCCAAGGAACTCACCTTGCTGTCAGCACTGATGAGAAGCGGTTGCACTTTAATGCTGTCGTTGACCACTGAGACTGTGGCACTAGTGCTGATTGGAGCTGCATTGCTGGGGGAGGTGGAAATGATGGCATAGGCCACACCAGCACCACTCAGAGGGGACGAAAGAGCTGCGGGCTCGGTGACACTTTGTGACTGGCTGTTGGGTGTCTGTACATGGCTGACGGTGTTGTTGGCAGTTGGGAGGGCAGGGCTAGGGTTTTTGATGCTCACTGTGGTTGCCTTCTGGAAGGTGGGAGGCTGTTTGGAAGGTTGGTCTCTGCACGGGGAGATTGGGAGGCTGTCTGGAATCAGGGTCTTTGGCCTAACCTACAAACAGAGAGTCAGGCATTATGAGGCACATGAACAAACACTGCATGCACGCATTCTCCCAGTAGAATCTCTAATCGCGTTAACTATAGACCAGGAGCATCTAGAAAAACAGAATGAAACAACTGCAAGTAGCCAACCATTCATTTACTTGTACATATATTCCCAGCACTTCTCAATTACGTCATTTTGAAGTCTTAACTCACTGCAATGCTAAACAATAAGGGAGGAGAAAGTCAAATCCTAATTTTGATCAGCACACATCCATAAAAATGCTAGTCAAGTCACATCCAATTCTCAGTAGGGATGTGTAAGCCAAAGCCTTTGCAAAGAATGGAAAACCCATGCAATAATTTCCTGTTCTGAAAGACACAACACTCTTGCTATGAATTAAGGAATGGGCGCTGAATCATTAAGGGCATTGTAGGAAACCATTTACAGGGACAGTAAAGCATATGCCTTTATACTGGCGGATTGGTCAACGAAGATCCTCAGATGTTTAAGACACGCCAGGTCAAATGGAGAGGAGATCAGTCACACAATTACTTAGCTCACAAAAAAATAAATAAAATAAAAAGAGGGATACAAGAAACCCACAACCACCAAACATAGTATTTTGTTGCAGTAATTAAAGAGCTAATTTGCAGCTGCAGGTGGATGCAGGAGGAACTTCCATGAATGGAAGAGGACACTTTGCCCACCTTTGAAACAGCTGTGGCTGTACCCAGAGCCATGAATGATAGCTGCAATCAATTGTTTTCAGCTAATGTGATGTTTCCAGTGGTGTAATTAATGTCACCCTGTCAACATGGCTCTGCCTTAACAACATGTTAAGCACAGTTCCAGGATTGAAAATAAATAATTTAAACTGCTTCACATGGAGTTAACTTCACTCCCAGCTTATTTGTTAACACAGCCAGATAAAACAGTCAGTTTCCTCTGTGCTTATTTAGTCCTGTCACTTCTCGCACCTTCCATACTGTGAAACAAAATGACAAGTTCTAATAGACATGGGAAACAGCTGCCGATGTCACCACACTGGAGTCTACAGGAGCCCTTCAAATGGTGCCAACTTCAATCTTGAGCCTAAGTAAGCAATTTAATGAAAATGCAGGGATTTACTGATGTGCAGAAAACCATCTCTCATGGCTGGCCATCATCTCCTATCATGTCAAGAAGGAACCATACCCATTTGTCCCCACAGCAAATATTAAGTGCAGCAACACACATGTTGTGAGCTCTTTGTGTCTCGGTAACTTGTCCCTCAAATGTTGGCAGGACCCCAACACCCACGAGCAGTGCAAACGAGTATCAGAGGCACAGTTCTGCTCGGGACATTCACATTTCCAGCAGTCATGGTAGATGGAAAGGTAAAGAGGAGGTTTGCTCAAGGTCTTGCAGACTTGTGCCAGAGCCAGGAAGCCACTGTGTTAAGCTCACAGCTTCGGGGTGACACTGGAAAGCCTCAGAGACCAGCTGTGGTCTCTGAGGCTTTCTCAGAAACTACACAGAACTCCAACGAACCATAGTCAAAATACCCTGACAGTAACTGAAGGGTTCTCTGCTCATTTTCTTTATGCAATCCCTTTGAGTAATGATTATCTGACTGGCTTAGTTAAGATATCAGACAAATACCTTGGTCAAGTAGTTTAAGGGAGGACTCTGTAATTAGCTTCATATCCATGTTAGTTAACCGTCTTATTTTCAAAAGTAATGCACAAAGCATTGGTTTAAACCAATCAGTTCAGGAGTTTTTCTAGCCAAAAACTGTCATGTAGTCTACCAGGATCTACTGTATCTGTCACTCTTAATTGCACATTAATATTTAATCAAAAGCCTAATTAAAACTAAGTGCCTATATATATTCCAGCTATATAATTATCTTTTCTACTGCATTTATAGCATATATATATATATATATATATACACACACACACATATACATAAACTGTCAGATGCAATACCTCAATGAATCCTACACACACCCATAATGCACATCCTGCAAGTTGTGGATGAACACATATTACTTCACTATAAAATAAGCTCTGCACAGACAATTAAACAAACTTAATTTTCCAAAACACTAAATTCTTTATAAAATGCTGCATGCTGAAATTATCTGATGGGACTTACCAAACTGGTACTGCACAGAGCATATGCTGGGCACTTTCTGCCACCACATGATACAAGGGAGGAATAGCTGTTTTCATGGGCAAAGCCTCTGCAAACTCCCTGCCAAGTTCACCTAACCTTGGGAGACCATATTTATTTGCAATTACAGAACAATAAAAAGGGTTGACTACAGAAACAAAAGTTTCAGGTGCTCCTGAATTAAAGCTAAAATAATTTAAATGAAAAATAACATTTATTTCTAGGGCCTGCAAGGATGAGTCCAAAACAGAAAGCAAACGTAAAAGCCCCTTGTGCTCCAATACCTATGAATGTTCCCCTCGGGATACAAATACTAAGCACAAACATCAATAAACAGCTACGTGAAAGACCTTTGGCAGTGTGTCACCTAAAACCCCAAAATGCTACAGTAATTTGTGAAGATAAATGGTGTCAGCTAGGGAAAGAAAATATAAGAAGAAAAAAGGTAGCATAAATTTCTTTTCCTCACAGCAAAACTGTAGCTTAAATTTGGGAAATGAAAGGACGACAGTGGCCCTAGCAAAAGTTTGGAAGCTCACAATCACTGAAGAAGAGGTAGAATAAAACTAGGGCAGGACAGGGACCGCACTGCACATGCACAGTATCAAAAAGTAATTTTCTACTGAAAGTAGCACAGGATGGATGGCATGAGTCCCTGTCACAAGTGTCACAGAAATAAAAGGCACCAAAGTTCAGCAAAGGAGAATAAAAGAGGAAGAAAAAGAGACAGCATGTATGTTACCAAGAGAACGCTTCAACTGTTGGCAAGTGCTGCAAGTAAAATTCTCCTGTAGCTCAACCCTTCTTTCCCCAAGTGTCTTTCATTTAACTTCTGACAGCTGTCAAAACAGAATGTGATACTACCAGGGCTCAAAATGCAAAAGAGAGAGCTGCTTCTTGAATATAATTATTTCCTAAACCCATATTGTTCTTGAGTTTTCTCAATACCCACAATAACAGAAACATTTAATTTCCTGTGCCAGTATTCAGACTGGTACTTCTCAGATAGCTGCAGGTGAGCACACTTTTCAAGGAGATATTCTCAGACCTGAGCATTCACTAGGTGGGAGCTGTCTGCTTTTCAGACAGGGAAATAAGAGAGAGCCCAATCCTGTGAGATGTACAGAGTGCTCTTTTGTTCAACAACCTCGAATTTAATATATTTTAAAGAGTTTCAGATCAGGAAAGAATCAGCTCCTGTGACTAACATGACTTCTTGTATATCCCATATTATTAAGCTCCATCCAGATGTCCCTATATGAAGCTCAAAGGCTTCCATTTCACCAAAATGTCATTCAAGCTCTCAAGAGCACAAATTGCTGAATACTGCAGAGGGGAATGAATTGCTGAGTGGTGGAGGTGGAAGAGCCTGATGTGTGTCACCATTGACAAAGGCAATTTTGATCATGGGCAATCTATTTCCTGAGGTACATCCCACCAGGTGAGCCACTCACCTGCTGTAATAAAGAAAAATAAGGTAAGAAAGAAAACCTCTTACAAAAGAAGTCCTCAAGATCCAACCCAAACAAGTACAGGGAAAAAGGAGAAGGGAAGAAAATCACACAATTCCTCCAATCTCTGTGGGCAATCCTATTTAGACCTAAAGGACAGGATTTAATTAGAACAGTTACATCTGTGCCGATCTGCAGGTGTTACGAGAATTGTTAAGGGTGTTTCTGGTAAATGTGTTCTCCTTCAGGCCTAGGAAAGAAGGGAAGTTAACAAGCGTACTTCAATTACAAACCCAAAAGGGATCACTGTGATCCTCCAGCTCACAGGCTGGCCATATAATTTCTCCCAGAAACTGAAGACTGATTTTAAAGGAAAATACTAAAGACTTCTTAACGGTGAGCTCCAGTAAACTGTTAAAATGTTCTTTTAGGCTCATGACTGGCATTTTATTGCAAGGTTGAATTTGCCTAGCTTCAGCTTCCAGTCCCTGGATCTTGTTATAGCTTTGTCAGTAACATCCCTTCCCCTGTATCAGATATCAGCTGGATCATGCTCAGCATCCATCAGCCCTTCATACTGGCAGGGCCAATCTGTATGAAAATAAGTTTTTCAGCTCAATGCAATATCATGTTGCCTTTGAGAGAATGACCATTGCTCACACTTTATTTTCACTTCATCCTTGTACTCAAAGCTTAAAAACAAAAACTCAAAATGGATTTGGCGGAATTCATATGTCACATAGGCAAAGTGCTGGGAACAGCAGACAGGGCTTTCATTCTTGAAAAGCTTTAGAGGATCACACAGAAAATGTTAGCAATGGCTGATAAAATGTCTGCAAATATGGGGTAATTATATCCTTCACCAGAATGAACAGATGCACACTGACTTCAGTAAAGCTGTGTCTATTTACGCCAGCTGAGGACCGACTCTCTCCCTCTTCTTTTTTAATCAATAAAAATTATGTTTAAAAAAAAGGTTCAGCATAACTTTACAGCAATGACACTCCCTGAGATCCAGGCTGCCCCACTCACTCAAATACAAGTATTTGCAGCTTGCTTCATTTTTAGTTCCTTTCCCAATAAGGTCCTATTATCTTCAGTCTGGTCTAAGACCACAGTCAAAATAAACATAGTTTATTTTCTTCCCACAGGAGGAAGATTTCTTTCTTTTCTTCCTTCCCTTTGATGGGGTGACACAAAAAAGAAGTTACTTTTCATTGTGGAAAGCCCAGGCAAGATGACCCAGATCAGTGAATCCCACGTTCACATACAGCATAACCCTCTCTTTAGCATATCCCTGGAATACTAGCCTGTGAACCTACAGAAGGGTGGTGTGAAATGCAGGGCAAAACCCGAGGAGCTCCAATCCTGCTACTCTGGATGGAGCAGACCAGGGAAGAAACCTTAATCTAGTCAAAACCAATAGCAAAATTGAGCAGATTTCAGCAAGGCCAGAACTGCAACGAGCCCCTCAAAACAAACCCTGGTCTTTCAGTTTACATGTAACAAAACCCAGGAGTCACTCAGCAGTATTTTCACACATGTTCAAATTGCACACACTCAATTAGGCATCTCCCAGGTGCTGCGTACCTGCCATGATTTGGTATTTCAATTGTTAGTCATGGACAGCTAACTTTAGTGTAAAGGTGACACGCAGCTAATAGAACTGGGCAGTTTTTAAAAAGGCAAAACAATTTCATTTAGTTTTTCTTCTCCTTCAGCTTTGCCTGATACTACAGAAATGGTAGTTTTGCTGATAGGGATGTTTGAGTGGGAATCTGCCAGCTCTGCTTTTTGTGGATGTCTGCATAAGATAGTCAGGTGGGAGTTCTTTATTAAAAAATGTTATCAATGTTTTGAACACAAAGCTGTATATTCACAGGAACTTGACTGACTTTTGCTAATTAATTGTGTATTTTCTGCCTATGTTTTCTGGTTTGGCACTGCCACTATTGAATTGATGATTCATTAAATCGCTCTTTTCCATTTGCAAAGGGAGAAAACTACCAGTAAACCAGCAAATAAAAATCAATATCATTAAAAAAAAAAAGAAAAAAAAAGAAGAAGAAGTAGAGGTAGAAGTTGACAAGAATTTCTGGGGTTTTTTACCTTCTGCACAACAATTCTATCCTTGAACATTCATTTATCTTTGGGCCTTGGAGGAAAAAATTTAATCCTTATTGTTTAGGATTACAATGGGAATATAAAAGATAGACTGTGATTATACACATCAGTCAATAACTTACTTCCATTTCCACTCTTTTCAGCATCACAAGTGTAGTGGTTTAGCAAAACTTGGTTTGTAGGGGAGCAGAAAGGAAAACAGCAGCTCGGTTTCTGTAACTGGCACAGAGCTAATAGTTGAAAGACAGGTTATTAAACCAATGAAATAAGCTGGTAACACCTCTGTGATCTACATATTTAAAGACCTCTGTGATCTACCTATTTAAAGAAAGGAGGAAGCACGCGAACTTTCTTTTGTTCCTGCTTTCCCGCTGAGGGGTGGCGGGGGATGGGGGCCTTCAGGCCCTGTCCCAGAGCGGGCCCGGGGCCCCACCTGGCACGTCAGCGCGGGCCAGGCTGTTGGGAAAGCTACCCTGGAGCCGTGAGTAGCCCCGCGGCCAGAAAAGACCCCCAGCTGAGCCGGGAACGCACAGCTGAGATTTGATGTGAAGCCGCCGTGGCCAGACGGCGCGGAGCCGGCGGGGCCTCCCCGCAGCTGGCACGGCTCGCACCGAGCCGAAAAAGACACCATGCAGCCGGCAATGAGAAATATGGCGAGTTTTTTCCCGGCGCGGAGCCCGGATAAGAGACAAGATCAACTTCTTAACCCTAACTCAACAGGTACCAGTTTTCTTCCAGGTCGGAGAGAAAGGAAAAGTGAGATAATGTGAGACGAAACTAATGTGGTGACTCCGAGGTCAGCTGTGGGGGAAAGGAAAGAGAGCAAGGGCGCTTCCAGTGCTGGAGCAGAAATTCTCCTTGCAAGCCCTGGTGAGGACTATGATACAGCAGTTTGTTTTCCCTATAACTCATGAGATGAAGTACATGGGGGGATGCAGAAATGCACGCACAGCTCGTAAAAAGTGCTCAACGCCAGAGCCCATAGATGTTGTCAAAGGCTTTTAGAGATTGAAGAAGAGAGCCTTTGCTTTCAGGCTGGAGTAGCTCATCCTTAAAAGACTAAACCCTATGGCTATTATGGCCCATGATTGGCAGTGTGGGAAGACTGCAAGATTCATGGAGGGATACTTTTTTTTTCTGCAGTGGATTTTCGGACGGACTGTTGTTTTGTGAAGAATCCCATGGCACAGCAGAAGAAACTCTTTTCCTTAAACATAAAGAAAGACTCCTAAGAAATGAAACACTGACCAAACCCCATGTTTGTTTCCCTTTTGTGGGCTGGTGGAAGGAGGGGGTACTGGAAGAGAAAGGTGGTCTGAGAATTTGCTTTAATTTCTTATTATTTCTTCTTACTTTTAATTCTGTTAGTAATAAATCTTTATACTGTAACTGTTCAAGTGTGGACCTGTTTTGCCTTTAAGTTTTTCTGTTTTCCTCAATAATCCTTATTTCACCTTATGAAAATGAAGTTTTAATTTCCCCTTCTCTGCTTAACTATAGCAGAGGCAAGTAAATAGATTTCGTGGGGCTTGGCGCCTAACCAGTGTCAAACCATGACAACAAGTTAGCTTGCTTCTCTCACAGATACTCATCTATGATTAACTTCCTTCAGTTTAAAGTGTCCATGAAGCCTTTAGGCACAAATGAGAGAAGACATGTCTGCTTTCCTCCTGTTCATATACTTCCATGGGCAAGCTCTGGACTAATCCACACAGCTAGCATTCACTGGACTCAAAATCTGGTGTCACATTAAAGACCATGGATATCACTGCTTTGTACTGTCCACCACTTCAAGAGCTTGTCCTGCTTCTAGACAACAATAACATCACATTATGATGACCAGCCCCAATTCACTTACTAGCTAAAATCAAAAAAGAAAAACAAAAACAATAATAAAAGTAAGGACAAAAATAGTTTCTGTCTGCTGACAGCCTAAGCAAGATGGAAGCACACAAAATGCTGAGACATCAGGAGATGAAAATGAAGGGTCATACAGCAGCACAGCTAGTTCTTCCAAGCCTTTGCTGAAGTCATGCAAAGAAAGAAAGCCTTCATGTCCACCTGTTAGTCGTCCAGAGTTCTAATGCAAGCTCATACAATTGGCCTTGAGGCTCAGAGACACAGCATAGTCCAGATCCAGGCCAGATGTGGATCAGAAGCCACATCTTTCACATGCATACAAACGGCATCAGTGGAGAGAGGGGAAATTTCTTACCCTCTCATTTGCTGCTGCTCCACAAAGCAGCATTTGACATGGAATAACATGAGAATTCTCAACTGGGAAAAGGTACCATGCCAGGTGTAAAAATTGCTTGAATGTTTCCTGAGGTTTTCATGGATACTTTAGGATTCTGTGTGCAGACTATCATGGAGAGCTGACTTCTATGGAGGTCCTTTTCAAAGGACTGCTTACAACACTGATCAGATCTGAAGGTCTCAAGCATCAGTAACAGCCACTTCTGCTTCTCCTTCCCCACCACTCTGCATCAGTTCTCTTGTTAAGAACTGAAAACTGACACTGATAGAAAGGCAGAGGAAACAGAGGGAGGTCCTTCAGAAAAGGTGCATCTGAGTGTAGGCCCCCTTTAGCCACCCTACATGTTCATCCTTGACCTTACTGCAGAAGACTGGATTTCTTGCTACTGCCAAGGTGTGGCATGCTACCATCCACAGGGAATGTTCTTATAGCACCACCTTAGTCACACCTTCACCTGTCTTGGCTGCACAACAGCAGTGTAAAATACATACCTTGAAGGTGCTACAGCAAGCCACTGCCTCTCTCAGAAGCACAGGCAACCTACCAAAACCATCCACTAGTGTGGAACTGAGACTCCCACAGACTTTTCAATGCAGTACTGTGTTTCCACCCCAATCTTCAAAGCTCTCCCTGTAAAGACTTAATATGAAAGGCCAAGCTAGCCATGCATCCCTGGTGCAGGGAGTCTTTACAACAAGGCTGAGGCAGCTGTCTCAACCTTCTTCTCTAAGAATTATGAGCACAAACCTCATCAATTTCTACACTAAATGTTTTCTATAGTGGTATGCAATTAATAGTAGCATGACCATTAAAAATAAGCAAATTGATAAAAAGAAACCCTAAGCAGAACTCTCAGCTGTATGTGCCTCTTCCCAAAGGAAAAGAGAAGAAATAGCTTACAACAGATATTCATCTTGGTGCTTAACGTATTACCAGAAGGTGCTTCAATTACAGTGCCAAGCACGGTATAAGAGCTTATATAGAATAAAACAGATTAATAACTGTATTTATTAAGGGCTACAGCATCAGCCAGGTCTCTGCAAACCTTTTATAAAAAGTAATTTTGCTTGTTTTCTGCATTCATACAATGAATATTAAATACTGTTGCTTTGCTGCTTACCACACTGATTAAGTTACCTTCAATTAGATTCTCTCTTCTCCAGTAGCATTCCAACACATTCCTGTGGAAGCGCTGAGAGTTATAGACCAGAAAGTTTCACAACATCCCTTAGGTCATTATAGTTCTTTCCCCCCTAGTATTGTAAAAACAACTTTACCCAAAACCATTATTCCTTTCTCAGTCAAACAACAAAGTATACTTGTCTCTCCACTGCATGATTCTGTATAACTTTTTATACAAACATGTATGCCTGTGAGCTTCTTTTTTATTTTCATGAAAGACTGACTTGCATTTAATAATACTTTTCCACTTTCCAATGGCTATGTACAGTTTTAACACATTACACTTAAAAAAATAAGTTTTTTTTAAACTCATGATGCAGAGAGAGACTTTGCCACAGACCAACCTATTTCTTCTACCGTACACAGTGACATCCCAAAACTTGAGTTCTGTCTATAGAAGTTGTTTTCCTTTCAAGAAATCTTCCAGAAGCCCTACCACTGAGAAAGCCAGGAGCAGTGCCTAGCTTTGGTACACATGTGAAGAGAAGCAGCAACTACCAGTAGAAACGTGCTCATGAGAACTATGACATGAAATTTTAAAATGGGACTGTGCATTTAACTTTTGAGACTCTGTCTGGGCTCACATGGTACCCAGTGAAGAATAAATGCACACTAAGATAACAGAGCCTGTCCCAAGGCAGTCCAGTGACCATATTCAGACCCTACTGAACTACACATGTTAAAGTCACTGCAGAAAATAAAAACCAAGAAGTATCTGACAGCAGAACTGGGTAGAGTTGTTTGAAACATACATGTTTCACCGAAGGTCCTGAGTACCTGTTTGTTTTCACCACTAACCTGTGTGATCCCTCCAGTGCAGACACTGCTCTGTTCTAAGCAGCAGTGTCATGAGCAAAGCCATCCCAAACTGTGCCTTCAACCAGCACTGGAAAGATAGGTCAGGGAAACAGCATTGTAATCTGATTTAACTGCCATTTAAAATGTCAGTCTCTCCATTAATTTGAATGAGGATTGGACTGGGCCCAAATTACTGACAAAAAACCAGAAGGTTTATTTTAATATCTTTACCTTTTCATTTAAAATCTTCCTGTTGAAGAACAGAAAATAATATTTCACATGTACCTTCAGGTGGCTACAGTGCAACTTATATTTGTAAACCAGTTCAAAATAGACAGAATGTTTGCTCTGCAGCTGGAAATTGGAGCTCAACCTCACAGAATGCCATCCCCTCCTTAGATCAGATGAGTGCCATAAAGAAGAGTAATAGCTCAGGAGTACCACAGTGTTTGAGTAGACGACCTCTAGGATTTTCTTCTTAGAGTGCAGTAGAGAATCTGCAATTTCAAAGCATCTCACCCAGCTGGAAACCTCAAAGACCAAAGTAAGAAAAGAAAGACTATATGGAATTAGCTTCTCAAACATCACAGCTCCCTTATTTGATGAAAGCAGAAATAACTTCATATTCTGGAAAAAAATAAAAAGAACAAATGTCCGCCAAAGAAGCTTGTTTTGGCAAATAATGAATGCCTAAAAAAATATTGTTTGTATTGTGCAATGAACTTGTAAGTAATGTTTGTTTGCTCATCACTTAATTAGTGGTTCTAAGTGATGGGATTTTGCTGCCATTTGTGAATGTGCAAATTTTGAAACTTTGTTCCCCAGATGGAAAACCTCCCAGGGGGTCATATCATAAACCCATTCATGAACAAACCAAATGACAAGTATCTGTACAAATCTGGAAAATGAGGGAGCTGTATGCATTATTTCATGTAAGTCTTGTTAAATGCCTCAGTTTACTTATGTGGTATGTTTTTGCTTGACTGCATAGGGGTAAATCAAAAGAGGCTGTCAAGAAGAGGAGCATGAAAGTGTCAAATATATCAAACTCCTTTAGACATGATGAGGACCCTCAAAATGGAGGAGTCCCCTCTTTCTGTTCAGCCAGCCTGGTAATATTTATGCCTACCTGTAAATCTAAAGGGAATCTGAAATCCCAAAGAAATAATGAAACTGGACAAAAGGAGAAATGCCAGGGAGCAGCTGGTGTGCTGCCAGGAATGCAGATACTGACCTGGATTTTTCCCAGTTATCTACATGCACCTGAGATAGAAGTGCAATCTGTCCACCTTAGAGGAAAGCCACTCCCAGAGGATGATTCAGAGATAAGTAGGCTCCTAAAATGGCAGGAATCCCAAAAGGGCTCCACCCAGGCCTTCCACCCCTCCACAGACCTGCAGAGAAGCAGCATATGCCACCCAAAAGATTAGGTGAGTGTGACTGTACCTGCCACTGCACTTGCACTAGCTAGACCTGGACTTACCTGCTGGAGTAAATGGACACAGCTGCTGGAGCACAGAAGCCTTGCTGCTCTGGTTTCATCACCGTAGGGCTCTGCACACTTCACTGTCACAACTAGACTTGGCAGAGATGGAGATCGGGGAAAGTTTCATCTCTTCCAGAACAAGATTGAGCCATAGGTAACATCCCAGAGTCTGGATATGGCACTGCTTTCATTCCCTGTGAAATACTCTGAATTCTTGGTAGAGAACTGATGAATATGGTTCTGCTGTCCCAGTAATTTGCTGCTACATGGGCAACCAAAGTAAAGGTTTGAGCAGATGCCAAACCCAGCTGGACTCCACTTGTTGGTACACTTGAGAGACAGCAAATTTGCGTCTCCGAAAGTCAGTCCTAGAATGGCAGGACTGTGTCAGTAACTCAGAGCAAGGTATGGGGCCTTGCCTGTCACCCACAGGGACAAAAAGACGTTAGTGGCCAGCCTGGTCTGTGACCAAGTCTGATGAAAAAAAGCTGAGGACATGAACTGTGATAGGATTTAATTCTGAACAATTTCCAGCTCCTACCAGAAGATAATATATACCCCTTACTTTCCAAAATAATTTTTAATTAGGTGCTTGTTTTCACAAAACTACAAGGAAGATGAGTGAAGACATGTTTTTTACCATAACAACTGCATGGTATCACATCGCCTTGCTTCCTGGGATTTTTGTATTTCCATCTGAAGTTTCCAATTCTCCTGGACCAGAGATGACTATGCACTCACCCTACAGTTCTTACAAAGGACAGCGTTCACAGTGACACAGTGCTGCAGATCACTTACAGTGGCCTCCCAGGTCACTTGCATCCAGCTCTTCCTGGGGAATGACAGCTTTACACCACTCTGGTCCATGGCTATATTTAATCTATTTTCAAGACATCTGACTATTTAATTAGAAGCCAAACTTTCCACTTGTAGATGAAAACCTTGTATCTCTGAAGACATCAAGCACAAAGTTTTGATGGATGGAGGGAATTCCCCATCCATCAAAACTTTCCCATAGAGGAAACTATGGAAATTTTAAACTTCTCTGTGAGCTCAGAGGGGGAGAGGAACGTATGGTTTATGAAGAAGTGCAAAGGAGGACTGGTGTGTAAATGGGACAGGCTGTTGCTGAAAAAGCTGGCCTGTTGCTGGCCTGTGAAAAAGCCAGAAAAAACTCAAGGCATAAGACATACCCCCAATAACATGGTCTTACATACAGCTGCCTACTTCATTTTTAGTTTTGACAGAAATGAGACTGCTAGGTAGTTATTGCCCATTGTATCCATATGAAATATTTGCTAAACAGAAAAGTTAGTGAACTATGGCTCAGGGCAGCCAAGAAAGCACTGGTAGTTCATTAGTATTAAGTATGATTGCATAAGCAGATCTGAAATGGAAGCTGTACCAGGAAGGGAGTGAAACAAGGCAGGATACAAACAAAAATATTGCCATGAGCTAATCAGCAAGACAGAAAGGATGTGTTCTTTTCAAAAAGCTGAGGAAATCAGCTTCCTCCACTTTTTCCAATTCTTCAAAACTGGATCTAGCACTGAATGAAATTTTTTCTATTTAATAAAAGCATAGGGCATTGGTACTTTTCTAAGGGCAGCATTTGCAATGCCATCACCATTGCTGAAACACAACCTAAATGATAATTTAGGCCCTGTTACAGGTCTTCCAGCTGCTCTTGGACCTCACCTATTTTCAGGAGCAATCTGCTTATCTTTGACACCCCAAAATGGCAGAAATCAAAATCTTATTACGTTGTAAGAACAACTGAAAAGCAAAGTCTTGAACCTGATAAGAAAACTATAACCTCACTTTATGTTCCCAGCTCTGCCTTCCACAAAATGTAATTTAAAGAGAGACTTTAAGAACTTTTTGTTGGAAATACTTCTTCCTCCAAGTAAATTTAGCTCACAGATCATCTACTAGATTCTGCCACGAAAAAAATTAGAAAAAAAAAAAGGAACAATAGGAAGAATATACATCATCAACACTTTTCTAGTGTTCATATATGAGAAATAGAGCTCTAAGGGCCACAGTGGGAGAAATATATTTATACTTAATAATTATTAATGTGAAAAGCAAACCATAGAATTGCAGCAAAACAGTTGTTGAAAATTACACCCAAAAATTTTGAGAAAGAGGGTTGAAATGGGGAATAAAGTGTATAGTTGTAGAAACAGTGATGGGTGTTCAGAAAAAAAGACTGTTTGAAACATTTTAAAAACCAGTGAGTGCAACTCCCCATTCACTCTTACCCAGAGAATCTTTCCTTAGTCTGGTACCTGGGTTAGCTGGGCTAAAACTTTGTATTGGGATAGACAAGGCAAATAAGTCACTGAAACAGAACATGGGGTTAAATCTTGAACAGGAAGGTTAACACTTCCACCAGTACTTTTAATTACAGAATTGCAGATTTTAACTTCTTTGATTCATGACTCATCTTTAAAGCATAAATTTACATTCCACCATATGTATTTTGTTCTTCCACAATGACTCTACATAATTTTTTATAGCTTTTCATTGTGCTATCACAGAAGAATTTTTTTTTCATGGATTGATGAAAAATTCAACTCTGCAAAATCAGTGTACTGACACACCCAGGCCTGGGCACTAGACAGAAGCAGAGAATATGCACAAAATGACACAACCCCCACTTTGAAGCTGTATTTTGTACCTGAGGTAGCACTGCTGGTCCTTGTCCTGCCAACCTCTGCAAGGAGCTGACCTGAGGAACCTTAATGGGCATTGCAGTGATAGTTCCCAAAGTCTGTTGGAAGAAAAACATTTGAACAGAGCTTAAAACGATTGCAAAGCTTTCCCAAACATAATCTCTCTGAGCCAGTAGTTCCCTTCCAGCTCTTTTTCTCTTCCCAGCTGCCATGGGTGAAAGCTTTCTAGGCACCAGGCTGTTTTCAAAAGAGATCTGAAATGCACCACAATGACATGCGTCGGTATGATGATGCATTTCATGGTAGCCAGGGTCACAAAGAGACGTTTACTGTGCCTCAGGAAATAGTAAATACTGAATTATTAAAATTGAAAGCTGCCTGTAAATCTACTACAGCACACTGCCCCACAACATTCAGCTAAAATGACCCATTTGGGCCAACACATCACCTATTACTATCCATGTTTATTTTCATTAGTAACCCTTTTCTTAGTTGTATACAAAATTTATTCAAAGCTTATTTAAGATAGGATGGAATAAATGGATGGCTTATAAATTTATGATCGGGCCATACGTGTAAAGAAGATAACTAACTTTTCCCATTCAACCTCTTTCATTCCTTCATCCCTGATTTCAATTCATAGAATTGTGGAATGGCTTGGATTGGAAGGGACCTTAAAGATCACCCAATTTCGCCCCCCACCATGGGCAGGGACATTTTCCACCAGACCAGGTTGCTCCAAGCCCAATCCAATATGGCCTTGGACGTTTCCAGGGATTGGGAAGCCACAGCCTCTAACCAAAAGTTCATACTTTGGTTAACTGGCCAATATTCTTAAGGCAAAGTTTTGTAACTTTCATCTAGCACTTCTTTATTGCTGTTGGGATGACACGGCACTATAAGCAAGCAGATGATTGTCATTATAACAGCAAGAGACACTGTGCAGGTTTGAAAGCA